>BGPR01009060.1:40910-58157 GCA_013235015.1 Araneus ventricosus
TATCTAAAATAATTACAACTGTTTTTTTTTTCTTAATTTCCCTCTTTTAAAAAAAATAATGAAAACGTTTCAACATTGCTTTCTGTCTATACAGGCTCGAAAATTCTCCTACTTTTGTAGTCATTCCCCTTGTATTTGTAGTTTTGACGCGGTCGAAGGCATTTTTTGGCTAGTTATTTCATTGTAATTTTTATCAAATTATCGAAAGTATTGTATCGTTCTTTATGATTTTTATTGTCAGGTGAGTGAAGTCTATAAAGTTAAACAGTTTTGGTTTACTATAGCCTTGAGGTTTGACATTCGTAACGACGATAAAAAAATTTTTGTCCCCCAGCCCCCCCCCCCCCGACCGGAATCCTAGATTCGCCACTGGTACTCGATCCTTCGGTGGGCACAGCAGGCAGGGTTTTGCCACCAAACCATCTCAGACACCATTCATAGATTTAAAAAACACTTTATATCCAGAATTTAGAATATTTGTGATTCTAAAAAGGTTTTGTGGCTTTGAAGTGCAAAAGACAGAACGCAAGCCAAACCCCTCAAAGGGCCCCGAAAGATTCTGACAAACTGCTCTCGAGTCTCCTTAATTGATTCGAAACAGGTTTTAGTTCTGACGCATTTACCTACGTCCGAGGAAGATACTATTTCCGAAAATGCGTAGTATGTTAACGACAGTGTTGAATAGAGAATTACAATCAGAGCACTTATTTGATAAAACACAAATGATTCTTAATAAAAATAGGCTATTAAGTACATAACATTTAATAAATAAAAAGTAAAGTAAAAAATGTTCAAAAATAAATATTAAAACATTAAGCATCTGTCTAAATTGAAACGTTATACCTAGAATATTAATAAATATGAACTCTAATACGTAAATTGTCTGAATTTCTTTTCTAGCAGAAGTCAATAACCAGACTAAGAGAAGTATCTAATTTAGAAACTCTAAATTAGATACTTTATCAGTTGATCATTGCATCACTACTAATATTTGATAGCAAACATTTGATCTTAGGTCTACGCGAGAATATCGTGTGACTTAAATAAAGTAATGGAATCTCCACCCTCTATTAAAGGTCGAAAACGGGAGAAAAATTACTCCCATATAATTAATTCAGTGGCGGCTCGTCCACAAGAGCTGCAGTCCCCCCTGAAATTATTTTAAAAGATTGTATTTTCGTTTTTATTCTAATTGGCTTACTTTTCCACTTTGGGAAATCAGTGATCAACGAAAATAGCAAAAAAGTAATAAAAAATGTAAAAAGAAGGCGGAAAATCAATCAAGAATTAAGAGAGAGACAGACCAGAGCTGCATCAAGTTTTGCCCCTCTTCAGGATCCGATATTAACGCAAACAGCGTCGCGAAGTGGGAGAAAAGCAACCCTTTCTCCGCTTGAAATTGCATTCATTTGAGCTGCATTTTTTTCAGCTCTCATTTCGCGCGACTTCCTCATTTGGCTCTTTTTCGTACTATAAAACGAAGAAGATTCTTTAATTGAGCTATCATGCGACCAGACTCTAAAATTGTATTTTTGAACAATATAATTTGTCCCGATGTGAATAAATGCTCGTCAACAGTATCAAGCAATTTCCAAACTTGCACTAAGACATTGGATGCGATTCTCGACCATTTATCTGCGTGAACGTGCTTTCTCAGCTTTAGTTTTTTAAAAAACATATGAACAGAAACAAACTGAATGTAGAAAGTGACTTGAGGCTGAAACTGTCAAGTTTTAATCCAGATATTGACTCTCACGTGGAGAACAAACAATATCAGAAATCCCTTTAAGTTTTTTTATTTCGAATCTTGACCACTTGTTTTGTGTTTTCTTACATTGTGACAGCTAATTAATAGCAATATTTTTTTTTGCTTTGTAAACAATACATTTTTAATCTTTTTACAGTAAGCGTTTCTAATTATCGACATATCCGTGCATATAATATATATATAGTATGTGTTTGCATTTTTTTACTTGTATATTTAATTAGTGGGCCTCAAAATATTTTTCACACAACAGGTGGTCCGCACATCCAAAAAGGCTGGAAAACACTGGTATAGGGATATACATAGCACAAACAGTATAATACTGAAAGCATTCAAGATGTCATTGCCTCGAAACTCATTTTTAATACTAACTTCATTTCATATGTATTTAGTAAACTAATGTCTTAATAAATAATCGATGATTAAGATGTAGTATGAAATGCTGAAATGTCATCAATCTCGCACATTTTGTAATTTTATGGTACATGTATTTTATTTATAGCCAGAAAACGCTACATTTTCATCTTTATAGGGGCACTATTTTTGTTACCTGTTTCCGTTTTGTTTTATTTTTCGTTAGAATTTAATGACAATCTGTGGAGCGAATCCTGAAATTTGTAGAAGTTTAACAATGTGCTTCCAATTGTGATATCTTAAAGCAATTTTTCAAAAATGATGGTTTAGTTGAACTCGTCAAAATCAATTCACAATTACACCTGACAACCCTATAACGAAATATACCTTACAACTTCCATACAAAAATTACATGAAAGCAATTGCATCCGTAAGTAAATAAAAATTAATATAACTAAAACAGCACATCATCTTATGGTGTAAAAAGAATTCGTTCAATGCACACAATGTTAAAATGTGTTCATAAATATTTTCAATTAATATCTTGACGGGTAAACTTTAGCAAGAATAAGTACTATGAGCTTCTTTGTCACTGACTGAGCCAAATTTGCTGCATCTAAGATAAATGTGGAGTCCCGTTCTTGCTTAAGAGCAATTATTAAGTTATTTTTATTGCAAATCTAATATTATGAACGAGAGTTTCCTATAAGCGTTCAGTGGGATTGAATTCATATGACTGAGCAGGAAATTTCATGAACTTAGAGGTGTTATATAATATCCAGAACCGTGAATTCAGGGCTGTATGCTGGAGTCATTCTCTTGCATGAAAACGTAATTATTGCTGAACCATTTTTGTCGCACTATACTGTTAATTATTTTTCGAAATATCAGTATGAAGCTGATTGGTCATAATACCATTAATAATAGACAGGTTGCTTGCAACGGGAGTACGCACTCATACAACCCCAAACAAGCACGCCTCCACCTCGAAGTTTTACTGTCGGCAGCAGTGGCGGTTCATCCATAAGAGCTGCAGTCCCCCCCCCTGAAATTATTTTAAAAGATTGTATTTTCGTTTATATTCTAAATGGCTTACTTTTCCACGTTAAGAATTCAGTGATCAACGAAAATGGCAAAAAAAAGTAATAAAAAATGCAAAAAGAAGACGGAAAATCAATCAAGAATTAAGAGAAATACAGACCGGAGCTGAATCAAGTTTTGCCCTCCTACGGATATTAACGCAAAGAGCGTCGCGGAGCTGGAGAAAAGCAACCCTTTCTCAGCTTGAAATTGCATTCATTTAAGCTGCATTTTTTTCAGCTCTCACTTGGCGCGACTTCTTCATTTGGCTCTTTTTTCGCTTTTTTTCAGTAGTTCAGTCGTTAAATTTTTTCGTTTTTTTTTTAAGTTCGTTAAGTTGCCGTTTTTTAAATCCAATTCTGGAGGAGTTGTAATTTTTTGCTTCTTTGTGTTTTTTCGGGTGCTGATTACGATTGAGGTTTGCCACCAATATTTTTTGTTGGAATTTTAGTTATAGCCAAAAAACATAATTTTTTTTTCCCAATTGTTTGCTTATAACTCAAAAACTCTCAATTTTTAGTATATCATCATTATATACCAAAATAATCAGCACAAATTTTCCTACAACTTATATCGAAACAACTTTTGCAGCACTGCTTGTTTCTGAGCTGACGAGCCGCCACTGCATATAATATTTCAACGAAGTGCAAAGAAAGATTGGATTGCTATTTCTTTTATTGATTTTAATGATGGATTGTTTCATTTTACTTTTCGTTTTTAAATTCAAAAGTTAAAGACATTGTTTATATGCTTTTTGACCTTTACGTGTACGATGTACAGAAAGAGAAAGCATTATAATCACAAGTAATTCGATCTCACGATTTTGACGAATTTTCACGTTTTAGACTTTCCTGAACCCACGAATCCCACTTTCGGAATCATGTCTGTCTATGTGAGCACCATCGCTCAAAATCGCAAAGAATTGAAGCATAAAATTTGGTATGTTGACTTCACACCAAAATTGTAGATTTATAACAAATTTTGGCCGAAATCCGCCAAAGATAAATTTGTCTGTCTCTCCGCATTGGCGTAGCAAGGGTTAGTGGCGCCCGGGTCATAATATGATTTTTCGCCCCCCCCGCGTTATCAGCAGTGACTTAGCTTGTGTAAACGGCGTCCTGATCATGGTATTTCTTTGCCCCCTCATCGTATTTGATTTTAAAGAGCGTCATAAAGACGTTGTAACGTCTTGTAGTTATGCTTAAAAAAACATTCACAGCTAAGATACATTTAACATAATTTATTGATAATACTTCTGGAGTAGGTATAGAGTTATAAACAAATATCAAATTTCTAGATTAAAAATAAAATCATAAAGTAAGCCCCAAGGCGGGGTGTCCATTCACTGGTAACAGAATCCGCGGGTTTCGCTAAATTGTCCAAATCGGACCTCCGTTGAATACGACCACCAGTTTGGCTGTCGGGATGTCATCTCCCCTTTAGTTCTCCAGTCCCGACCTTATATCGCAACAGAGAAGAATAAATAAAATAAAAATTTTAATATACCACGTTCTTAAAACGGACTAAAAAGTAAAAAATAATTTCTTCTAGCCCCATACAGATTTATAACCCCATACAGATTTAAAACGAAAAACGTTGGGCGCATGCAATAGATAATTGATGCATAAGTAGTTTATTTCAGTCACTAACAATTTTTTTGCAATGGAAATTATATGAACTGTTGTGTGAGTTTTCTCAACGACAGTTACTCCCTACACACCTTACTATTAAATATTGCATGAGCCCCACGTTTTTCGCTTTAAATCTGTATGGGGTTATAAATCTGTATGGGGCTAGAAGAAATTATTTTTTACTTTTTAGTCCGTTTTAAGAACGTGGTATATTAAAATTTTTATTTTATTTAAATAATTATTTTCTGCTTTTTAGTCTTCTGTGTGTGAAATTTTGCAATCGATTTTAACCATCTTGATGAGATTATGATGGAAACATGTGGCAAATTTCAGGTTTATTTCAGTTTCTCTTCACCTGATCATAAATAGAAAATTGTTATTTTCCTGAAAAATTAAGTTACTTGACGCAGAAACCTTCGTGAAAACAACTAGCACCCGAACAGCATTTTACTCCCCCCCTCTGGAATTTCACGGCAAACAAATTATTGTCACTCTGGTATAGCAAACCCTCCCCTCCGAACTTCAATCCACTCTTCGATGTTCCCCCGCGATTTCTTGGAATCTTTCAAACTCGAGATTTCCCTTCCTCGCTATTCACGAGTGACGCCTGGACAGCGCCATCTATCGAAGCTCTGGGTCGGTAAAACACGAAATATGAAATAAAAAATTAACAGACAAACAGACAGACAAGAAAGCGAATTAATATTTCATTGTCATCTAGTTCTGAGCTATGTTTAAAGTTTCAAGTCTCCAGCTCATCGGGAAGTGAGTTTAAAGTTCATTGCAAAATTTGTACCGAACAGACAGACAGACAGATATACAGACAGACAGACAAGAAACCGAGTTAATAAAAACGTGGTAAAAACCCTTTGCGTTCTCACGGGAACACACTTGTCTGCAGAAAAGCCACCTGTTCAGGAATGTTGCCTAATTCCGTGCAGTAGCTAGATGAAAGTTCTGCACCGCGGCCCAAAGTTCGGTAATGAAAGGCAGTAGCCCGTCAATAGAGGGGTGAGGATTCCAGGTGCTTGAAGAAACCGTCAGCATGAAAGGTAAGGGCAGGTGCCCATTGTTCAGATGAATCTCAAAGTGACCAGGGCCCTGGGAACGCACACACCCAGTCTCAAATCAATGTCAGCTGTCGGAGGAGGGCATACGTCGCAACGTTAACATTTTCTCACCATGGTCAGTGGATATGATTTTTTTTGTCCCAGTCATCATCAGTGGCTTAAGAAGTGCAAATGGCGCCAGCGGTATGGTATTATTTTTAACGCCCCCTCATCATGCGGCTTTGAAAAATGACATAAACTCAGTAATCTTTGGACTCCACGGCTCCTTATTAAACTAGCGACGGGGCATCTATACCTAAAGTGACCATTTGTTTTTATCCCTCGAAACGGGACATCTGTTAATATTTAGGTAATAGTACGTGTATAGAAGGCATATTTAGTTCAAATATGCCTCAAATTGCATATTTAGTTCAAATATGCCTCAAATTGCATATTTAGTTCAAATATGCCTCAAATTGCATATTTAGTTCAAATATGCCTCAAATTGCATATTTAGTTCAAAACGCACATTGCAACTGTGTGTTGGCGAGAGTCTGTATAGTTGGCTTTTGAGCTTGGCGGTCTACGAAGGAAATTGTAGCTTCGGACATTATGACAACCCCCTGAACCCGACTGACATTCTCCAGATGGAAGGTATGGTGAAATCTTGCGTGTTATTTGTACTAAGATTTCGTTCTCAAATACTTTAAATAAAGTTGTGGTACCTCAGCGCGCTTAAAAATTGAGAACTTACGCATTTTTTTTAATTGTTATCATTTTCCCTTTACACATAATCATAAAAATGGGCGCAGGTCATTTTAAAATTATAATGACTCAGAGTTTAGGAAGAAAACTGTACAAATAGTATACGGGACGTATGGCAACCCTAGTTAGAGGGGAAATGACACCTTTTTGGGAAGTATACGAGAAAGTTTAGGGGAGACCACTCCCGTTGGTTTTCTCTCGTCCTCAACTTATTCAGAAGCAAAAAGACCCTTATTACAAGCGCATTAGTATAGTGGTGCGAAAACTGCTTTCATTTCCGACCCCCTCACTTTGTGTAAAATCTTTTCGCGACCCTCAAAGGGGTCGCGACCACTTCTTTTGAAGAAAAGTTTTATATTTTTTTAATGTCAAATAAATTTATTTGAATTTAGCGACCCACAAAAATTTTATTGCGAGCCCCAGAGGGGTCGTGACCCACGGTTTACGCACCACTGCATTAGTGCCGGGTAGACATAGAAAATATGCAATAATTATACGAAAGCTCGTATGATTCAAATTATTGGTGTAACAGTGTTTGAACAATTCCACCTAAAGATTTTCGGTTAAAACATTACCAGCATTTCCTTCTGTCCCTTTTGTGCGGTATGAAGAAGTTAGAAATGCGTTATAGATAGCAGGCTTCTGATAGTCTTATATATGTATGAGGCGTGTAGTGCATGCTCCGTCATCGCAGCGCTACTAGACTCTACCGGCGGATTTTTTCCCCTTTAACTTTTCGCACCTTTTTCTGAAATCGTTACCTTGGGTTTCTATTTCTTGCCTTTTTTACCTTCTCGTATACAAAGAGAAAGTATTGTAATCGTCAAAAAATTCGAACTCGAGATTTTGACTAATCTCCACGTTTTAGACCTCCCTCAGTCCGAAAAACACAATTTTGGACTCACGTCTGTCTGTGAACACGACAACTCCAAAACTATTAGAGATACGGGGATGAAATTTGGTATGCGATCTTTACACATAATTTGTAGGTTTCTATCAAATTTTGGACAAAATCCGTCAACGGGAAGTCTGTCTGTCTGTATGTTCGAGGTCATGCGAACGCTATAACTCAAAAACTTGAATAGCTAAATGGATAAAATTTGGTACACAGTTTTATCGTTATGAATGTAGGTCCATATAAAATTTTGGGCCAAATCCGACAAAGGGTTGACTGTCCGTAGGTCTGTATAATCGCATACTTGTTTTACTTAAGTTAGTATGGTTGGCGTTTGACCTTGGCGGTCTACGAAGGAAATTGTAGCGAGCCGCAAACACGTGCTTCGGAAATTATGGCAACCCGAATCGAAACTTCGTTCTGACATTCTCCAGATGGAAGGTATGGTGAAATCTTCCGTGATATCTGCAGCAAGATTTCTTACTCAAAAACGTTAAATTAAGTTGTGGTACCTCAGCGCGCGTAAAAATTGAGAACATACGCAATTCTTTTTGCAAAATATTAAGTTTCAGGAATTCATGAATTTTGTATATTTCATTATAAATCACCATTCATAATTTTTTTTCTCAAAATAACTAGGCCTTGGGTAAATACCCCAAGAATATTTACCTACTGGATGTTTACCTACCCCACATTACTTGTCGTATGCGAGAAAGTTTCGGGGAGGTCACTCCCGCTGGTTGTTATCTAGGTTTCTGAAAACGGGACTTTTCGGTGTCGAGAAGCTGTGCTAGGGGCCAACGGGACAGGCTCCCTAGAAACGGGGCGTGTGGTCACTTTACATATACCCCATTCCCCCCGGTCACTACGCCACTGCCTGCCCCTCCATGTGCATGTGAATGAGCTATCTCGAAACCTCACCTAGCTAGATAATTGGAGTTTGCCATACAGATTTATCACTAGAATTGTAGGTACTTATCAAATATTGTACAGACCTAACCTCGAATTGACTGTTGGCGTGTCTATTCGTTTACATAAGAACGCGATGATTCAAAATCATAACGAGCTATATGCCTGAATTTTAGTATGTGATCTGACACCAAAATTGTAGATCGGTATGAAATTTTAGACTAACACTAGAAATACGGCGTTTTTCGTATACCTATGAAGACTTTAGAGCGGTCATTGTGACCGCTCACTTTTATTGACCAAAAATGACACTTTTTTTAAGATTTGTTGCTAAAACTAGTTTTTTAATACCTTTTTTTCGTGGAATTTAATGTTTTCTTCACATTAATTTCCCGTTCATCACTTTTCTTTATCTTTTATTTTTTTTGAAGAAAATACATTGTGTGTGTGTGTGTGTGTGATTTTTAATAAAATTCAATGAATACAAAATAAAGTACATTATACAAATAAAATTTCTTTGACTTACACAAAATATTTTAAATCTATATCACGTATGATAACAACTTTACAAATCTATTCATTTAAAAATATAAATATTACAAATTGATTTACTTACGTAACTCATTTTTACAGTTTCTACAAACACTCAGGTTTTCTTTTACTTTGCTTGTACAAGAGCCGAAAACTGACTTTTTTGCTATCACAACAAATGTTCATAGTTTTATTCCGACATAGATTGATTTGACATTGTTTGCGTTTCCTGTTTTAGGCAGAGGGTCCATCATCTGTACCTGGAGTGAAATCGGAGAACGTTGGTAACTTAGAGGAAACGTAATTGTTTCTCAACTTATCAGCTAAATTCAAAATATAATTTAGTCGAGTTATAAAATTTAATAAACTCAGACGTCTTTTTACTTTCTCGTATACGAAGTATACAAAGAGAAAGTATTGTAATCGTCAAAAAATTCGAACTCGAGATTTTCACGAATCTCCACGTTTTAGACCTCCCCGAGTCCGAAAAACACAATTTTGGAATTATGTCTGTGTGTCTGTCTATGTGTGTGTCTGTGAACACGATAACTCGAAAACTATTAGAGCTACAGGAATGTAATTTGGTTTGTGGTCTTGACACGTAAGTTTTAGGTTTCTATAAAATTTTGTACAAAATCCGTCTGCGGGATGTCTGTCTGTCAGCGTTCATGTGAACATTATAACTAAGAAACTCGAACAGCTAAATGGATAAAATTTGGTACACAGTTTTATCGTCATGAATGTAGATCCGTATAAAATTTTGGGCCAAGTCCGTCAAAGGGTTGACTGTCTGTCGGTCTGTATAATCGCACACTTGTATCACATAAGCCCTTTGGCTTAGATAAATAAAACTTGATATCACGGATGCTAACATCAATTATAGATCTGTGCCCAATTTTCATCTCAATCGGTTAAAAAACAGGTGTTCAAATTGCATATTTAGTTCAAAATGCACATTACGACTGTGTGTTGGCGAGCGTTTCGCTTATTTTACTCAAGTTAGTATGGTTGGCGTTTGACCTTGGCGGTCTACTAAGGAAATTGTATCGAACCGCAGAACGAAACTTCATTTTGGCATTCTCCAGATGGATGCCTGTGACTAACCAGAGGTATGATGAAATCTTGTGTGATATCTATATTAAGATTTCGAACTCAAAAACGTTAAATAAAGTTGTGGTACCTCAGCGCGCATAACAATTGCGAACATACGCAATTTTTTTGCAAAATATTAAGTTTTTGGGAAATCATAAATTTTATATGTTTTATTGTAAATCACCATTCATAATTATTTTCTCAAATTAACCAGGCCTTTGGTAAATACCCCAAAAATATTTACCTACCAACTGGGTGTTTACCCACCCCACATTACTGGTTTCTGCTTTCAACTGCCGCGACGACGAAAAAAGAAAGTTTCGGGGAGACAACTCTCGCTGGTTTTCATTGCATTCAACTTCTAGTATAGGGTGTAGAATGCTTAGCAATAGAACATTTTTGTTTTTCTTTCCTTAGTATTTCGTCAGAGCAATATTATCGTGCTTGAGAACTTTGCTTGAAGACAGTTCTCCCTTTTTGAGCTTGAATGATTCAGGCACTTCTTTCCTTGTAAGTTCCACAGTGTATGCGTTTTGTGCGATTTCTGTAAAACATTCGTCCGATGAAGTTGGTTCACTTTCATTGACAGGAATATATACATTTTGTGATAAAGATATTTGTAAAATTTCTATTTAAGACAAAATTCTTTTACCAATGGCTCTTCATGACATCATGGGAGAATATATAACACCGAACAGGCGAAGAACATCCAAAGATATAAATAAATGTCATTTGAATAAAGCAGATGTTTCGAATGCAAAAGGAATTGCTGAGAATTGCAATTTTTACCCCCTCCTCATTTATATTCCTTCTTAGGCCCCTTTCACATTATACGGTTTAACCGTTACGGCAAGAATGCATTAGGCCGCCTCTTGGTGTTAAACTGAAGAAATGAGTGGGAGCTTTCACACTAGCCGATCGCGATTTGAGTCCGTTTGTTGAGGTTTGAACCAGCCGCCTGCGCGACTTCGTCTTAGTAGTAATGTATGAAAATGTTCTGACGCTTTCACACTGCACGAATTTCATCCGGCTGCCGTCCGTCACCTTCACAAGGTCACTTGTTCTTTTTGCCTTCTCGAAGCTTTTGCAGTTAATTAATGATTCCATTATTTTTATAGAATACTTCAAAATTTAATTTTACTATTGTCTTTGTCATTTTTAAATGATTTCATTGTTATTATAGAACGCACTTTCATTTAATTTGAGTTTTGACTGTGCAATATTTTAATGTTTTCGTTATTTTTTCCTATTTAAAATTTAGCTATTTTATTTTATTTCGAAATATGCCAATGCTAACAAATTTTATGTATTTTTATATTGTGTAAGATCAGGGCCGTCTTAAGATTTTACAGTGTTTGCCGCTCCATAAGCACCCTAACTAGGAAATTGGGTGTTATTGCCCAAACAAAATACCTAGCTAAAAAAATAATCCAGGAGCATTATAATGTTTTCATAACATTATATTCGCCTAGGTTATTTTATTAACTAGGTTCTATACCATATTATAACATATAAAATTGTATAACATATTTAAAATTACAATTAAATAAATTTTTTTGGTTCAAAATCAGTATAGAAAGTTTTTATGATCCCTTGGATCAATGGTGTCCTGTTCTTTTGCCTAATTTGCCCTTTGGATAAGACGGTCATGTATAAGGTATTGGAAACGAATTATATACTATTTCATGTAAATTAATAAAAATCTGGATAGCAGTGTCTAATAATCATGACTGAATTCTAAGATAACAATATATGTTTTATTTCTGAAGTCGCAATTTCAAGAAACTTTTTACCTTTCATAAGTAATTCCGACAGTCTTATAGAATTCTTCAATATTTTGAACTCTTTATGGAGATTCCATTAAAGTTTCCGATTTTTTTTATGATTTTATGTGAAAATTTAAATCATGAATATATCATGATATTGCACATGAGTGTACTTTAAATAATTGAGAAGATATAGTCAAAACCCATCTCAAAATAAAGAGATGTTTGGTGGGTGATTTATACTTTAAATACTTACACACAGGATTTTTAAAATATTGTTCATCAAACAGACAGAAATTTCCCTGCTATGTTTATACAAACACAATGAAAAAACATGCAAATTCAAAGCATTGCGTTATAATTTTTTTCAATGCGTGGTATCTTACATATAATTTTCAAGAAAAAGGTATACTATTTTACCGACATAAAAAGTGATTAAAGCATATCTGATTATTTGCCATGTTAAATGATTTTAAGTGGTCTATTCTGGTACCCCCCGGTTGGAACCCAACCCAACTCCCAACCTTACCGGGGGTACCAGAATAGATCCCTTAAGCTGTGAAATTTCGAAGGGAATTTTCATAACATTTGTTTGCAATGGGTTGCTTAGCTTTTTTAAATCCTGCGCGCAAATGAAATCCATGTTCCACAACTTATGTATAATCGATTTACGTAATATATTATTAATATACATTTGCAACGCTTAAAATTATTACACTGACTTTAAAATCTATGTCTAGGGAGGAACTTATTTTATGTAATTATGGTAAAAACAAAATCTATAAGTTTTTGCTAAGTAATAAATAGTCGCACTTTCGCTATTGCTTTTTCGTTGTTAAAAGGTCCTATAACACTTTATGTTTTAAACACAAACGATTAAGATTTAAAAATAAGTGTCAGTTACTTTCGATTTTGCTTAGTTATATTAACGTCCCGTTTTGAAGAAACACGAGGGCTATTTTAGGACGGACCTTGTCATTTCGAACCGCGGTCACATGACTAGGACGACACCTGAGCTGGCACCCCCTCTTTCGCCTCACAGCAGAGGGAGGACATTTCACCCCTACCTATGATTTAACAGGCAACACAGTTACTTCAGAGTCACAGCTACCATTTTTGTCGTTGAATGCAGTTCCAAATATTAGTATTTTGCCTCAGAGTTTCAAATCATCATCGCAAAACAAAACATTAAAAGTGTAGAAAAAACAACAGAGCAGACAAAATAAAAAATAGAATAGAAAAAACAACATAAGGTGTTTAGCGGTCAAAATGACCGCAGCCAGTCTTTCTAGGTATAAACATTTATAGTGTCGATAATATCAAGCAAAACCAAATATTTTTCTTTTATATGTCCTTTATGAATAATTAGGAAAAGTCAATGACCGAAAAAGAAATCGAAAAATAAATAAAGGAAATATGAGAGTTTGAAATTCCTTTACGGTCAAAATGACCGCTCTTCGTCTTTCTAGTACTAGATCAGTGAATGGAATGAATTAGTGTTCCAATATCTATACTTTAATCTCCTTACTGTGCGGTCAAGCTGAGCACAAAACACGATACATTGTATTATTGTTTCTTGTATGTGTTTACTTGCGCGAGTTTAGTTTAGCTCAGTTATATTAACGTCCCCTTTTGACGAAACACGAGGGCTGTTTTGGGACCTACCTCGTCATTTTGAACCGCGCTCAGACGACGAGGGCGACACCTGAGCTGGCATCTCCCCCCTCCAAACTTCCGCACCACACCAGCGGTAAGACGATTGACCCACCACATCTGATTTAACAGCAACAGGCCCAAATACAAGGCGGATTTTCAGTGTAATCGGGTTTCGAATCTGTAACCCTCCGGCTCCCAAGTTGGCTCCTTACTTATGCGCGAAAGTCGAGGCAAGAAAATTCTCGTCTGTCTTGACTCCCGTTATTCTTGAATTCGATTCCTTTTATTCTGACTGTTGCAATTCTACCTTGCTTTTCACTTCTATACTAGTTTCATCGAAATCTTTTAAACAATTTTTTTATCCCCATGGGTTAGTTTCTTTGTTATTTTAAGCGCCGTTCTCTGTGTTGCCTAGATCCTCCCTGTGCTTGGCGCAGAATAGTCAAACAGAGCTTCTGTGCCAATAAACTTCAGCAATCAATCAATCATCCGTTTTGTAAGTGAATTTGAACTTTTTAAAAACTTTCTTCAATCTAACAAAGCTTAATAAAGCGATTAAATTTTTTTAAGAAGGGCATGATTACCATTCATAGCTGAACTTTCAACAGAAATATATCTTTAATTCTTCGAGTTCCGTAGCATAAGTTGTATATTGCTGTAATAAATGCAATATGATACAGAAAGTGGTTATTTGCAAATACTATACATAAGAATAAATCATCATTTGTAGATACTGCAATGAGGAACAAAAAGCCAATTGAAGAAACTGAAAACTCGGTTCAATTTAATATTTCTTCTGCAGAAGTAGTTCTGAGGCTTTCGAAATTAAAGTTATATTTGCTCTTACATTCGGTTCTTTTCTATAAATGCACTTTTTAGAAGAAATGAGTCGAAATGTGCCTCGGTAGGCAGTGGCGTACCGACCGGGGCGGCAAGCGGCGTTTTTGCCATTTTTTAATGAGTCGTCTAATAATACCATGCTCCGGGCGCCATTTAAGTTTTTCAAGCCAGAGATGACAGTTGGGATTTGTAAGGAAAAAACTTTATTCCCGTGTGCCACGCTACACCTCTGGCCACGGTGTCATATCGTTAAAGCCTTGCGTGTGGCTTAGCAAATGTTGAGTCGCTCGAAGTTCGTACTTGTGGACAGTGGTATGTGGAATTCTGAACAGTCACGCCGTTCCTACGGCGCGTGGCTTATTGGCAAATCTCTCGGCGCTCTCGAGTGAACATATGCAATGGCGCCGTTTGGCCACTCCCCCCCCTTTGACGTGCGAGCTATTTATCGCCATATCGCGGGAAACAACAAATGCACTTACAAGCCCACGAGCCACATCGATTCTTCCTGTTCCGACGATGGGGAATAACTCGAACCGCGGACGTAACTCGAGGAAAAACAGGCCGTAGGAAGGCGGCTTAATGCGTTCATGTCTTTTTTTCCAAGTGAAATACGATAAAGGGGCTAAAATATACCTTGCCCCGGTCTCAGCTTGCAGTAGCTCAGCCGCTGATGATGACGGGGGAGCGAAAAAATCATATCACTACCCGGGAGCCACTTATCCTCGCTACGCCACTGCCAGTAGTCTCAACCGTATACATGTTGATGGCATTTTCTGTTATCAACTTGAAATCAGTAATGATCTGTACAGAATATTTTGATCTGTATTTGCTATGGGAAACTTTTTTCTACTGGAAACAAATTATAGATGATAAAATTTCAGAATATTATCAGATTTCTTGGATATTCTGCATCATATTTTTGCATTCAATAACATGTACAGAACGCGCAACAGCTATCTACAGTTTTTATTGTAGACAAAGATTTTTAAGTTTCAAGGAATGTGTTTGGGGAAACTAAAATTTCATGATCTAGTCGCCACCTATCAAACATATGAAAAGACAAATCTACAGCTTCAGCAGTGGTTAACGTATATATTGGTTTCAGCATCGCTTAAATCAATGGAAGTAGATTGCATCGACTACTTGACGTGTTTTGGGTTTGGTTTAGGGAGATCACTTCACAATAAAATATTTTTTTATTTTTACAATGTACAATTACTTTATCTAGGTATTAGAAATCGTGAAATAATAAAATTTTAACTATGAAAGACTATATATATATATATATTGCAATTGTTATTTTGCATTTAATTTTTGATCAAACATCAACATAATGCGTATTGTAGTTCAAAACATCAATATAATGAATATCTTAAAGGATATTTTTTAATTTGTGTTAATTTCAAGTTATGCGAAAATTAAATTTTACTTATTACTTTTATTAGTTTGAAATACCAATTAAATTTTCGGTAAGGGTAATACGAAGACCGCGCTGTTTGAAGGAGGTATTTTACAATTTTTCTTGTTTATTTCTCGTAAAAAAAATAAGCAGTGTTACAACGACGTTTCCGGCTCCACTGCACCCCTGATGCGGGAATGCAATTCATTATAATTCATTACTTTAAAAAAACGAGTCAGAGTATTATCTTTCTGACAACTTTAGGAGACAATGAAAGTAACAGAATCGAAAGACAAATTTTGAATTTCAGAATCCTGACATGCATGCTCGATTTTTTATGTATCTTTCTATTGAATGAAGCATTCTCCAGTCCACCTCTTTCTCTGACAAGAGAAACATGCAAGATACCTCAAGCTCAATTTTAAAATAGCTGAAAGCACAAGAAACAGGCATGAAAAGTAATGCTTTGAATGATAATACAATTCAACCCTGCATAACAAGACTTTTTTCAAACTCAGTTGTGTAAAATTATATAAATGCAGTTAGGCACCGTGTGTACGAATAACGTTTTATTCGTAGGTGCTGTATATAGGGGAAATGGGGTAAAACCGTGTTGTTGAGGTTCGAAGGCCTGTTAGAGCTAAAATATTCGACACAGAGCTTGTCAAATTTTATTAAAATATTCATTGTTTATCGGAATACAATATATCTTTCCAGAAAAGTCACAGTTTCATTACTTTTTTTAATCAATGATTTTTTTATAAAAAAAAAGTCAAACTACCAAACCGGGTACACATGCTAAGGTTATGAGAAATTAGGAAAACTCGATTTTCAGTGGAAAAGTTGTAATCATGACAATTTAAGAATATTAGTTACAAAATTCACATGTAAAGCAGTTGTCTTCTTCTCCGTCTCCACTGCAGCTTTCGCGGGCACAGCCAAGACAGTTTTTACATGGGATTAACCCTCCTTCTTTATTTAAAGTAGAAAATACATCATTAAAATATAAAGAATCAACGTCTGGTGTGTTTTTATCGTCTTCATCGGAGGAATCATCAATAATCGCTGGCCTACGCCAATTGAAGTGCCCGGTTTTACCCCGAGTGCAGAGATTATAGAAAACGATATAGAACCGCACAATTATTGGAGTAAATCCTTATTGTTTGATAGGGTATGAACAGTAAGCGTATAATAAGCTGGTCTAAATATAGTTTTTATAACTGTAATGATATTTTTGTAAGTACAGTTCAAAATCAAACGAACATTAGAGAGCTGACTTCTTAAAACAAATAAACCTTCAGAGGTGCATTGAATTCAACAGCTACAACACGCCACTGTGACTGTTCCTTTTTCTTGACTAGTCGAGAGTAATTCAGTATCTGCCCCCTAGATAGGAAAAATAAAAACGTCAGAATCAAGGGTACTCGGTTTTATACCTCTCTCCCCTACAAATAACCACTTCCTTGAGGAATGTATATTAGATATGTAATGTAATTATTCGAATAATATTATTAT
>BGPR01009061.1:0-18927 GCA_013235015.1 Araneus ventricosus
GTTTAGCTAATGTTCCCGAAGCGATGTCCAGTTCTAACTTAACCGATCGCATTTCGTTTGTTTGTTTATGAATATGTTTTATGAATATGCAGTCACGACCAAACGCGTTGTTCGATTTTCTTGGAATCTGACATGGATGTTCCTTCAAGTCATTAATTTTTTATTCCGTTTTAACGTCTCCATTTTATGTAATGTTCGGCTGATTCCATCAATTCTGGCCAAACGGAATTCGATTCGTAAAGCCACCAAAAATACGGATAATAGCATGTTACATTATGCTTTTTCCCGCTAATACTAATAAAAGTAGACCTTTAATTGTTATTTTTGAATCTTGAGAAAATCAGAGACTTGTGTAAATAATTCTCATTCGAAAAAATAAAAAAAATGGCTAAACATTTAAAGACTGCATTGAAGAGCAGATCTTATATTATTATTTTTTTGGACGCGAGGTCAACTCTTCACAGAACTAGTATTATTTTATTTAAGTCATTATTTGCTTCAGGACATCGATAGAATGTTCCCAGTTCTGTCAGGTAAGTCAACTGCTGCTGAAGACTGAGACACTTTACAATGAATGACATATTCAAGATATTACATACCACTATTTTTATTTAATTAGGAGTTATTTTTCTTGCGGATGCGATTTCGAACTTGCCAACAATTATTCCAAGACCTTTCAGATACACTGGTTTCGACAGAAGCAAGTGTTATAATTAAATGCATCCAGAGTAGATAAGTTAATATTCTTTCATTTTTCTTTCCCTTTACTCCCGTTTAGCGCGGGGTCTACTCTTCACAGAACTAGTATTATTTTATTTAAGTCATTATTTGCTTCAAGACATCGATAGAATGTTTCCAGTTCTGTCAGGTTAGTCAGATAAGTCAACTGCTGCTGAAGACTGCGAGCACTTTAAAATGAATGACATATTCAAGATATTACATACCACTATTTTTATCTAATTAGGAGTTATTTTACTTGGAGATGCGATTTGGAATTTACCAACAATTATTCCAAGGCCTTTCAGATACACTGGTTTCGACAGAAGCAAGTGTTATAATTAAATGCATCTAGAACAGATAAGTTAATGATCTTTCATTTTTCTTTCTCTTTACTCCAGTTTAGCACTTCTAAGAGGAAGTTTTATTCGACAATCGAGTTTGTAAAGCTGTTAACGTTCGACATTAAGTCGAAATACTCACTAGCTTCATTTACATTTCTACTCATGAAACTAATTACGAATGTCTAAATGATTAATTAATAAATTATTCTACTTATTAGAATTTCCATTCTAAGTAACAGTTTTTTAACGACTGAAACGTTAATCAAGCTTCTGAAACTTTTTTTAAATTGAATTGAAGTTAATGAAAAAATTAGTCTTAAAATTAGCTTTGAACATTATTTATCACATATTCATTACACTAGCTTTTATAGATTTGTATAATTGCCGATAAAACAAACCTTAAGAAAGGCGCAGTTCGGGTCCGCGCCATAGATATTTCGTTAAAACTTCAGGATTACATCATACAACAAGTGTTTCGTATTAATATCTAATTTAATTATTAATCTCTTTAATACAATATATACACAGAGTTGTATAAAGGTTTCAGAACAGATAAATCACACGCTACGACAGACCCTTGCTACATGCGATAAACTTGTGATTTATCTATTCTGTAACCATTATACTACTCTGTGCAAATATTGCAATAAAGAGTTTGACAATTAAATTACATATTAATACAAAATACTTGTTGTATGATTTTATCGCGACGTTCTCACGAAAAATCTACAGCTCGGACTCGAACTGCACCTCTCTTATGTATTATTTAGAGTAGCTTTTGATGGCGCCATCTCTTGGCAGTATATAGAACTAGATTTCGCGTATGCGTCGTAAAACATTATTTACTACAAATAAATGCTCATATTTCCCATAATATTCAAATTTCAATACCATGTTTCTTTTATGCATCGTCAAGCATTCTGTAAGTTTCGCTCAATTCGAAAGAAAACTCTGCATGTTATAATAAAAAAACATGCGGAGTTTGAAATTTTCAATTTAATACCGATTTTTACTTATATTCAGATAAATAATTTTTTGTCTCTCTTTGGGTACTAATAACACTCCTCAAGCTCTTTAAAATGACACTAGAATCAGCCTCCTAGCTAAACGCGTTTTCACTCAACACTTATTTATAACCTTACATGAAGCTAATTCATAACAATCACGCGCATAAGCCTACACTGGTACGATGATGTCACAGGCAAAACAAATACTATGCGACAAACTCTTACATGTATGATCTATCCGTTGTGGGGTCAACCATTCTTTTCGCATTATTAGTCTCGTAGTTATTAGTGATTCAAATCTGACGGTATTTTGGCACACAAGAAAGTTCGACCGACTATTACTGTAACGAGCGGAAAGACGTTTTCACGTCAAGAGCACCAAAAATAGTGCATTGTAGAGATAATAAATTGTCGTTTAACAAGCAGCACCTCCTATTTCAATTCATCTAAATTTCAAAGAGGAAGAAGATAATCAATTTTTCGCAATGAATAAGGAATATTTCTGAATATTTTTTACATCTGTTAGGAGCATGCGGTCATATGTTCATATCAGATGTTTAAAAGAATCAGAAATATTGGGTACTGTTTGCGAAAAATTGAGTATTTTCTTGGTCTTTGAAATTTCAAAATTTGAGACAGTTTTTGTTGCTTGTTAAGCGACGAACTGCATATCCAAGCACGACCAAAACTGGCCAATTTATGAAGTTTGGAATAGCACTAATTTAACCTCATGAACGAACGCCTTGAGCAAGTACTGCTCGCTGATTGCAGGAGTATCCTTGAAACGATCCTTGAAATGGCTGAATCCGTCTACAATAGTGATATTCCAAATTTCATATTCTCTCAGTTTTAGTTATAGCAGTGTGGAGCTTTTTTTGTTTAAAATATGTGTTTAGAATATGCTACTAAATATGACTAATAGGACCGGGGGACAATAAAAATTTAGACTTCGTTAATTGTTTTAACACCACATCTATTGACTAAAACAGCATAAAATATAATTCTTTAGGTCATTTAAAGCGTTTTTCTAATTGGAAGCACCGATATACTGAGCGCTATAAATTTCGCTGTGCCTGCCAGATCTTTGAGGAACCAGGGTTCTTTTCCTAATGTGTATTCTAGATTTAATTATATTGACAGGTTCTCGTTGTATAAATTTTATAAGACTTTTAACAAGATCTCTGATGAACTGGACATTTATCATATGTCTCCTACTGTACTCCGGTCAACTTTTAACTACATGACCTGATTTCTTTTTCTTTTCTTACGCTTGACTATGCATATTATGATTTTTATACGTTGATCTAGTGTTTGTGTTTGTTTGACTTTTTGACCCTTGCTTTATTAATGGTTCTTTGATTTGGTGTTCTAAATTTTTTAAAAAAATTGTGTGATTTTTTTATAATTTTAATGTGACTGTGTGCAACATGGACTTTTGGAGCCTCAGTGTATTTTTAGTGCTTTTGTAATTGCGTGTTTTCATTTTAAAACCTTTATGTGTTTACATTTTTACAATTGACGAGGTTTTGAGCTTTGAACTGATGTATTCTCTCCAGTTACATTTTTTCTTTGTGTTTTAATTCACTTTGTGGCTTGTGTTTTTTGTATGTTTTTAATCATGCACTCTGTAAATGGAGTCATCTCAGTAGTGTGCTTTCTTTGAATGAATAAATATCTCTAACGGTTTAGAAGTAGTAAACTTTTGGCAAAAAGATAGAATAAAATCATCCAATGAACACTACATCATGTTGCTGGTACTCATTTCAGAGAGTCAGAGCAGGAATTTATCGATGGAAAAGATCATTTTCCAAGAGATTTCCAGGTTATATTAGTTGAAAAAGTGAAAAGCTGATTGTTGGAGACTTTATTGGAAACTGAACACATAAACGGATTTTCGCTGACGTGTGCTGACCTCATTTAGAGGATCAATTCCGAAGAAAACATCTTTACAAGTTCTCATTCATGCTTGTTAGTTCTTTTCATGTTTGGACTGATTCAGTGGTACTGCAAATCTTCTCTGTGTAGCAATGGCGGATGAATGTGAACAAACTTTATTTTAAAATTGTGGTAGAAATAAGGCGTTGCTTGTGTGTATTTATAGATGCTGTCAATGTTCATTTACAGTCTATGATTGAAGCATTACTACCAATGAAAGTACTATTAATTACCTCCCACTTTTAGCAGAAAATTCTCATTTGCTTATTCCACTGGAGACATCTGTCTTGTGACATAAAAAAGGAATGTAAAAATAGCAATGATGCACCTTCTTACATGCGTTAAACTTGTGACCATTAGACTACTCTGTCTAAATATTGTATTAAAAAGATTGATAATTAAATTACATATTCTGTACCTTTTTATGTTTTATTTAGAGTAGCTTTTGTTGGCGCCATCTGTTGACAGTATATAGAACTACATTTCGCATATGAAAATATTGTTTACAACAAATGCTCATATTTCCCGCAGTATTCAAATTTTGAATTCAAATTTTTATACAATGTTCCTTTTACACTTTTTCAAGTATTCTGTAAGTTTCGAACAATTCAAAAGAAAACTCTCCATGTTATAATCAAAACATATGAGGAGTTTGAAATTTTCAAATTAATACCCATTTTTACTCATATTCTGATAAATATTTTGATTGTCTCACTTTAGGTCCTAGTAATAATCCTCAATCTCTTTAAAATGACACCAGAATCAACCTCCTAGCTAAACGCGTTTCCACGATACACTTATTTATAACCTTACATAAACCTAATTCATAACAATCACGCGCTTGCGCCTACACTGCTCCGATGATGTCACAGGCAAAACAAATACTATGCGACAAATTCTTACAGATATGATCTATCCGATGTGGGGTCAACCATTTTTTTCGCATTATTAGTCTCATAGTTATTAGTGATTCAAATCTGACGGTATTTTGCCACACAAGAAAGTTCGACCGACTATCACTGCAACGTTTAGGTCGTTTTAGGTCAAAAAACAACTAAGCTGCAGTTCCAGTTTCAAGACTTCAAAACTGACGTGAGAAAATTCCAGGCATTTTCATAAAAAATCGCATTGTAAAAGTGTCGGTGACTTCCGTGTTGTTGATCGATGAACATGTTCTTTACAGAACATACTGTTACAGTCATGGAAACTCGCTTCCCAGCAATGCAAGTCCTATGGTTGGGAAGAGAGTTTTACAAGGTGAAGCATGGAGTGACCTCAGCAACTCTCGTGGCACGCATGACCTTGGCGACAAATAGATTATTCCCGAAAATGCAACCCTTTTCTCGATATTTCTATTAGGGGCCGAGATCTAGGTTTTTCCTGAAAATTCTATGTGACGTCACGGCCTATCGGGGAGAGTATATAAGACCGCGTTTGGATCACGGTAGCGTCTTTTGATCGACTGGTTACTTCACTTTGAAGCGTGAACGTCTTCGGAGTTCTATCCGCTGTGTGAGCTAATCAGCTGGTGAGCTGAGCTGTTATTGTCGTTACTAGTTATCTGCTGACTGTTTGTGTTGTTATATATCAAAGTGCTGAACTGTCATTACCTGTGAATTGTTGTCTATTTACATTGGTAATCTGTGCAAGGACTATTGTTTCCTGTACCTCTGCTACGTGTTTTCCTGCATATTTGTAAATAAACCTTCATTCTCCATTATCCTGCGTGTTGGACTGTTTACACCATACACCCACAGTAAGATTTAGTGCAACAATACATAAAGAATCACTGGGAAAACAGAAAAATTCAATTACAGCGAAAATTCTATAACATTTGCGAATCGACTTATAAAATCTATTTCAGGAAATGCATGTAAAAAGTTTGATAAATAATTAAAAGAAGAGAAGAAAAAAGTTAATATCTAGTATTAGAAGTGGACTTAGTTTTATAATTTGAATTAAACAATTTGGGAGAACCTTGTCAAACTAAAAGAATTTCTAATTTGAAATTTAGTCTATTAACTGAGTTTTCGATTATTCGAGGTGTTTACGATGAGAATCACTACGAATAATTGACGCTCCATTAAATTAAAAAAATTACTATGTTACAAATATACTTTTCATATTTATTAGAACAAGCATTTCTTTATCTCTAGTCTCGACTGATAAATGCAATAATTAATTTTAACTTCCTCTTCAATATCTAATTATCTTGGGAATCCAAAAAGTGAATTTTTAGTTTTGGGGAAAAGGCATCACTTTCTCTGCTATGAATATTATACAACTTTCATATTTATTACGAGAAGAAGTATGTCTTGAAATTTAGTTTCGGCTGATAAATTGATTATTTAATTTTAACTTCTTAAATAGTTAACTATTATGGGAATCCGAAGTGTGAATTTTTAGTTTAGTGAAAAAGGCTTTTCTTTCTCTGTCGTGAGTATTACACACTTTTCATATTATTACAAAAAGTGTTTCTTCAAATTTAGCTTCGGCTGATAAATAGATTAACTTTAACTTCCTCTGGAATATCCATCTTTTTTGGAAATCCAACGAGTGAATTTTTAATTTAGCGGAAAAAGGCGTTTCTTTCTTTTCGTGAATATTAGACAGTTTTCATATTATTACAAGAAGTTTTTCTTCAAATTTAGTTTCGGCTGATAAATAGATTATCCAATGAGTGAATTTTTAATTTCACGGAAAAAGGCGTTTCTTTCTTTGCCATGAACATTAGACAATGTTCGTATTTATTAGTGAAGCATTTCTCCTAATTAAATCTCGGCTGTTAAATAGATTAATTAATTTTAACTTTCAGGAGAATATAAATATATTTAGAATCCAAAGAGGGACTTTGTAACTTAGTGGAAAGGGCGTTACGTGTTAAAGCGTGAAAAACATTAAAGTGTTTCCACTTATAATTATCTCATGAAGAAAGTTGCTGAAATTCTGCTTCATTGTTTAAGATTTCTTCAGTATCATTTTACTAAGTTGCCTCATTATGATCGCACTCAGAAGCACTCACTGCAGTGATATTATAACGGGCAACGAAAGAATGTTTATTTTAAACTTTCAGCTCACGTCTCACCTTTCTTTTGTTGTCGTATTTCCGTGTAAAGTAACTGAATAATTGGAAGCAGTGAATTAATAATTAAAGTTTGAACAAGCCAAAAGCCACTGTTTTTGTATCGGATGCGATTTCCCGGATCCCGGATTCGGATTGTTTGCGCGCTCCTAATAACAGGTTGTGGCGCGATTTGCTGTCGCTGGCTTTAATGAGGCGAGAGATTTAAAATCGGCGGTGATTAGGGCTCGCGCGAAGGCCAAGCACCTCTCATTAATCGCTGTAATTGCGAGAGCAGAAAAAGAGAGATCACTGGGGGATCGATTTCGCAGATTTTTCGATTATTTCTCTATCTTCCTGCGGGGAGATGAGAGAAAAGGAAAGGATTTGCGAGAACAGAACTGTGCGTAAGTAACTATACTTTCTGTTGCAAAAACATGAAGATGCGACTGATGATTTGTGAGAACAGAACTATGCGTAAGTAACTGTACTTTCTGTTGCAAAAACGTGAAGATGCGACTGATGATTTGTGAGAACAGAACTATGCGTAAGTAACTGTACTTTCTGTTGCAAAAACGTGAAGATTCGACTGATGATTTGTGAGAACAGAACTCTGCGTAAGTAACTGTACTTTCTGTTGCAAATACTTGATTATGCGTCTGATGATTTGTGAGAACAGAACTATGCGTAAGTAACTGTACTTTCTGTTGCAAAAACGTGAAGATGCGACTGATGATTTGTGAGAACAGAACTATGCGTAAGTAACTGTACTTTCTGTTGCAAAAACGTGAAGATGCGACTGATGATTTGTGAGAACAGAACTATGCGTAAGTAACTGTACTTTCTGTTGCAAAAACGTGAAGATGCGACTGATGATTTGTGAGAACAGAACTATGCGTAAGTAACTGTACTTTCTGTTGCAAAAACGTGAAGATTCGACTGAGGATTTGAGAGAACAGAACTCTGCGTAAGTAACTATACTTTCTGTTGCAAAAACGTGAAGATTCGACTGAGGATTTGAGAGAACAGAACTATGCGTAAGTAACTATAATTTCTGTTGCATAAACGTGAAAATGTGACTGAGGATGCACCTACGCACATCATTGATGCCGACGTGAATTATGTTTAAATCTTTTTTGCGGCATTAAAGTTATGCAAAATTAAAATTCTAACCTAACATTTAAACTTTATATTCCGACTGTGAGAATTCGGAAAATATTTGCCTAACCCTTTCGGCCCTGTTGTATGCTACGAAGTATTTTGATATATTAGGAATTTCAAAAATTATGGATGTAATGTAACACATAGAAAGAAAGCTAAGTGATATTGTTAGAATTCGTTCTCTGCGAAGTGTGGTCCACGGGTTTTCCAGTCAATGGACAAAATGATTTAAATGGAAAAACGTGCTTAGGAAGCCCAGAGTATATTGAAGAGGCTCCGTGCCACGTGTGTTCTCTCGGTGTCTGGTGCTGGTGGGGGCTTCGTAGTGGCTGTTATCAATTTTCAACCGTGTGCTTTTTACAGGACGGTGAAATCTGTATGTAATCCTTTGGGCAATAATAGGCATATACATCCCGGAGACTGCACTTCACTCCCTATTGTTAAATAAATCCTACTTTTACATAATTTTTTTATGTTTTCAGTGTCTTAAGGAATTATGGAATAAAATTATGATAAAAGAAACACGGAAACACTCTCAGATCACAATTGGCGGTTTTTGAGAACGCACTTTAGTCAAGTTTCAGTTGGTCTATTTTTTAATTATACAGTAATTATAACTATATTTATGCCATACTTAGTGTAAAAAGTTCTTAATAACTAATAATTTAGCCTTTTTAAAATCAGATTTAAGAAGTTTGTGCCTCGACAATCTGTGTCTAATTGTTTGACTTCTAATCGTTATTACAAGATATTTAATAAATCATGTGTATACTCACAGTTGCCGAGTCGTATGTCCGACGCTGAAGAAAAGTCATTCAAAAATGAATAAACTCGCAATGTCAAAAACGTAAACCAATCATGAATTCAATGAAGAGAGGTCCTCTGTAATAAATACTAAAAAATTTAATAGGATAAAATATTTACATGGTAAAATGCAGGAGTTTTTAAGAAAAGTTTTAACGATAGTACTAAACGTGCAACGCTCCAGCCTATTGGCTCAAAATGGGAAGTTCTGATTTCACTAGAGTTCTTGTAGGGTTGAGTTGTTTTCGTAGAAGTGGAAGTGCTTTTCGTGGCATACTCCACACCTTGAGTTTTACCACATTGGAACTCAAAACTCAAGAAATAAATGTTCTGGAGGTCCAGGCGATGAGGAACACGTAGAGTTCGACCATAAAGGCTGACTCGCTGAAGGACAGATGTGGGCGACAGTTCCTCCCCAGAGTCAGGCACTAGCGATGAGGGATCACTCGAAATATTGAACTCACTTTTTTCACAAATTGTGGGATCTTCAATCAGTTTACGAAAATTTTCATCGTTGGGGCAACTTACTTCCAGAGGAAAAAGACGCTGGATGGGTCGAAGTAAGTCTCCTTGTTTGGTACGAATTTGAACAAGACGTCCTACTTCATCTTTTCCTTCAATAATTGAACCACTTTTCCAAGAGGCCAGTTTATTAGTTTATTAGTAGATTCTATTAAAACTATATCTCCTACACAAAAAGTATAGCGATTTCGTGATCTTATTGCATTGCTTTTCTCAATTGTCCAAGATACTCCGAGCGAAATCGTTTTCGTAAATCTTCTCGAAGTTTTAATCTGTATAAAAATCTTTTTTGTTAACTAGTAGAATCAATTTGATCTAGATCAGGAATTCCACTTTTTCCAGAAGTTTTGAATAAATGCTTTTTGTGGGATATATTGTCCCAATCTTAATTAACAGTGGGACAATAAATCCCATCAGTGAACAAATTACTACAAGATTGTTCCTATGGAACTGCAAAGTTGTTTCCCTGATATCTTAATTTTATGGCAGGAACGTTAAGCCCCTGGGGCTATAAGGAGGGTTCAGAGTTAAAGTGAGTTCATGAGATTCTAGGCGCAGGCGCATAGAGTGGTGTTCTGTTATGTTAAGCCCCCCGGGGCTATAAGGAGGGTTCAGAGTTAAAGTGAGTTCATGAGATTCTTGGCGCAGGCGCATAGAGTGGTTTTCTGTTATGTTAAGCCCCCGGGGCTATATGGAGGGTACAGAGTTAAAGTGAGTTCATGAGATTCTAGGCGCAGGCGCATAGAGTGGTTTTCTGTTATGTTAAGCCCCTGGGGCTATATGGAGGGTATAGAGTTAAAGTGAGTTCATGAGATTCTAGGCGCAGGCGCATAGAGTGGTGTTATGTTATGTTAAGTCCCTGGGGCTATATGGAGGGTTCAGAGTTAAAGTGAGTTCATGAGATTCATTTCCGAGAAAACAGACCTCAAAGTTGATTAGCTGCATTTGAAACAGAAGCGGACTTCTAATCGTTATTGCGTTATTGCGCAGAAATTAAATGACGAAAAAATGGACTTGATACACTTCAATTCTGAACCCTCCATAAATTCTGATCTTAACTCATTGAACCTTCGAGGACGACTGTCATGTAGGTGTGCCAGCTGCTTGGGGCATTTTCTCCCGACTGTCACAAATACGTGCCGGCTCTGGTGGATTTTAACTATCGACTGCCACGTCGGCATGACACCAATTTTAGTACAATTAGGCTTAACTAGAAAAAGTGCTCCACCTTGAACAGCCACGCGAGTTGGGAAATGTCGGCCAGGCAGAAACTACATCCATTTGGTATGGCACTTCATATGACGTGAAGAGCTATATTTTATTTTGTTTGAGTCAATAAATGTACTGCTGAAGAGATAAGGAAGCCTACATTTTTATGCAGTCGCCTGGTAGTATTAATCAGATGTTAATAAAATATTTTAGACACAATAAGATTTTAAATAAAATCAAATTCCACTCTTATGCGACTAAAACTGACCGAGTTATGAAGCTTTGAATATGACAAACTGCATAAAAATTTAGTAATTAGTAATTACTTGGTAATTTTTCCGAAGAACATATATTGACTTAAACAAAATAAAATATAGTTCCTTGCGTCATTTAAAGTTACTTTCCAAATGAAAGTATGTGCCATTACCCCATTTTACCATTTCTAACAGTTCAGAAATTAGCTGTTTGGCCACGATTAGAGTGGACACACTGTATTATACTATGGCAAATCGCTTAAAATTTAGTAAGTAATAATTACTTGGTAATTTTTCTGAAGAACATATATTGACTTGAACAACATAAAATATAGTTCTTTGCGTCATTTAAATTAACTTTCCAAATGGAAGTATGTGTCATTTCCCCATTATACCATTTTTAACGGTTCAGAAATTTGCTGTTTGGCCAAGATTAGAGTGGACACCTTGTATATTACGTGGCTTGAATCATATTCATGCTTCTCTACGTAAGCTTAATCTTACCAGAGCCTCAAAATCATCCCCAAGCTGGATATTATTTTAATCAGCTGCTCAATAATGCGCTGCATACTCAATCTGAAAACAGTAGCTGAAAACCAATTCATTTCGCAAAGGCAGTCGAAAAAAATATGATTTACAATCATACATGTAACGATTTAACTTTTAATCTTCTTTAAATTAATTATTTTTAACGGCACTCTGTTTGAATTACTTCTACTTCAACTGTCATAACGACACTTCTACTTTAACTCCCAGTCAATAGTCTTTCCGGGGAATCCCCATTTTCTGGGTATTTAAGCTTTCTGCTTGTTGCGCCGTGAGAGCTATACTGTGCTAGAGCCTGAATGAACTTCGAGCTACTATTGTGATATTGTGCTAGAGCATTTGTAATTTGCATTTTTAGTTGTTCTCATTTCTGTTTTTGGATCTGTTCTACGATATGGCAACAGGATTCTGCCATTGATATATATTGTTCTTTGTGAAATAAATTGCTTAAACCTTTCTTATAGTTTTTTTTCATTGCGTTATATTTTACTTTAGGAAGCGTTAGAGGTTAACGTCTTGGAATATGTTTATGGTCGGATGATATAATTATATATTGGAATCAGGTGACTTCTTCATTCATCCACGGTTATGCTCATTGCTAATTCTCCCTTTTAATTTCCAATGTGTAAGCTGGCTGCAACAGCGCGCCGCTTCGCGCGTTACCTCTTCAATATGGATATTCTCTTGGATCTTCGTCAAAATATGATTATTTTACCTATTGAAAAATAACCTGCATTATCCTCTACGAATGGATCTTCTCTTGGATCTTCGTCAAAATATGATTATTTTACCTATTGAAAAATAACCTGCATTATCCTCTACGAATGGACTTCTTTTAAATAATCGTCAAAATGTGATTATTTTACCTATTGCAAAATAACCTGCATTATCCTCTACGAATGGGTCTTCTCTTGGATATTCTTCAAAATGTGATTATTTTACCTATTGAAAAATATCCTGCATTATCCTCAACGAATGAATAAATCGAGATTGATTCAACTACTGCCTTTTCCTTGACGCAGATGGCATGCACCCCACTTTTAAGAATAATGTTACATACAAGTAGTAGACAAATACCTTTTCTATGAATATTAGCGAGTATTCAAAGAAATTTAAATAAATATTTGACAAAAGAAACGAATTCAGATTAAATTTTGGAATTACAAGCGCCTAACCAAACAAACCAAAACGTCTTTCAAACCAGAACTGTAGAAATTATATTCTGAATAAAATTACTCGTACTCGGAATGAAAATATTTCAGTTTAAGTAAATATATGTGTTCCCTTAAAGAAAATATCAATTTTTAGTTAATGTATAATGCTTTGTTTATACAAGCAAGAATATTCTTATCAAAACTCAAACAATGTAATATCGATTGATAGAGAAATTTTCCCAAATGTTATTAGTATTCTTGTTATTAACAGACACAATAATAGTATAACATCGGAAACCAGTCTTTTTGTCAGTATTGGCCATGTCTCAATTCTCTTTAATCGTTTCTAAACAAGAAAATCATTTCTTTCACGTTAAATAAATTAATGAACACCGTTCGTTTTAATAAGAACTTAATAATCCATTGAAAAAAATCGCATATTTATATACCTTCTTTTGTTTTCAAGAATATATGAGCATTATGGGGAGGGCAAAGATACAGTATTTTTGCCCTCCCTAATAAAATATTGATTAAATATTCAGCCAAACAATGTCAAATTTTTTCTGAAGACGCATCATTCACTTTTTTAATTGCAAACCTTTTTTCGCTTTCATTAAAAGAATAAGGCAAATCTTAAGACTGATTCGCCCTGCTTGGATGACGCTTATGTCAAAACAAATTATTTATGGTCCTTCATTAAAAACAGAAAATTAACGCTAACTGACTGGAGGATATTTTTTTCGAGGGCTAATCCGGTGCGTGGCAAAAATAAGTATTTAGTATTAATATATTCAAAACTCTAATTAACAAATCAATTAGGGTAAAAAAGCGTTAAATAAAATCAGGTTCACCTTCTTGGAAGCGAAATGAAGATTATCGGTCTGCACGCATTCAAAGCATCTAACTTCCCTTTTTTTGCAGTAACACAAAGAAGTGGTTTTCTTCTTCGTGCAAAAGAAGTTCGTCTTACACGACATCATAAAAACAGAAAACATTTTTAATGCCATGTTAATTATCATTAGCCGGCTCCACAAACACGCAATCCATGACTTGGAGTAATAATGAGAGCGCTAAAATAAACAAACTGTTAACAAAGTTTCACGCGGAAGATATTCAGTTTTTCTCTAATTAGGATCCTGTGGAACAAAAATCTGAGTTCGAACTTGGATAAAATAACTTCCATAATTAATAAGATAACGAAATTTTGGTTTTTGAAGTAATTTTTTTCTAAGGATATTTTAGTATTAAAATTTCGGTGAATATAATAAAAGTAATAAAGTTATACAAATTACTTATATATATATATATATGAGAATCCAGTTTTCAGCGATGGTATTTTTAAATTATTCTAAATGAAAAAAAGGATAAATTTAAAAATAAAAGCATACTAGAAACATAATTAATTAAGAAAGCGGTGTATTTTTACAATAAATTGGAAATGCCCTACACCTATACAAATAAAATATATTATTTTTCTGTTAGGGACGAAAATTAATCACACTGTCGAAAATATATAGTGATAATAAAAGTAATAAAGTTATACAAATTATTTATGTATTTGAGAATCCAGTTTTTAGCGATGGTATTTTTAAATTATTCTAAATAAAAAAGGATAAATTTAAAAATAAAAGCATACTAGAAACATAATTAATTAAGAAAGCTGTGTATTTTTACAATAAATTGCAAATGCCCTACACCTATACAAATAAAACATATTATTTTTCTGTTAGGGACGAAATTTAATCACATTGTCAAAAATATATATTGTTACTTCATTATTGAAGTTTCGAAACAATGAGAAAGTGAATATGGCAGACTTTAGCACTTTAAGAATACCATACTAACATACTTATTTTAAATATTATTGAAAATAATTATATTAGTACACTTTTAACCCTCACACTGGCGGCCCCGCGCAGTCTAAAGATTTTCCCTTAACAACGAGAAGGCCGGTCTGAGGCGGTTGGCTTCGTTTGAGGGGAGGTGAGGTTCTGGTAGGGTGAAATGACAGCACAGTTTGGGAGAGTCTAATTCATGTCACTTCCTGCCAAAACCTCCCTATTTTAAAGGGAATGGATTAAAAAGTCGCTTCGGGATTAAAGAGTTAAGGTTCACAGCTTATAATGTCTATGACGTAAAGTTTAAGCTAGTATAATTTTATTTACTTGATTCGGCACTTTGAAGAAATAAACCGATTACAAAAACTGTTTTCTCAAGGAAAATAAAAGAAATAAATTTTTTCCCTCTTTCCATTGTTTTTAAAACTATTTTTAACTTTTATATGATATTAGTCACATCAGTGGTTTACTTTGAGATTTTTTTTACCGCTCACAAAAAACGTCTATATAACACACGTTTTCTGCACTTTGCGTGCGCATCGATTTGTTGGAGATAGTTTCCTTCTTAAACTGCTGATCTAATTATGCCTTAATAGGGATGGTGGTTATTGCGAAAATAGCCGATTTTAGGTTATTCCGGTTTTATCACCGGTGGATTAATCTGGAGGATATAATCGCTCAAAATAACAGGTTCTTGAAATAACCGATTTCTGTTGTTTTTATAAAAAACAAACGCCTTTCGTAGCATAATTTTTTAATAATATTTTTACAGGAAATCAATCCATTGGCCAATATATATCTGTTCATAAGACTCTTACATTAATCCCTCAACCAACAGACGCCTCGAAGAAACGGTTGTCGTTGATTGGTCTAAGATGATGAAATTCAAAGCTTCATAACTTGGTAAATTTTAGTCTAATCGAACCTAAAATCGAGCCTATCTTCCGATCCGGATTTTTACCAGGTTATTGGATTTAAAAAAACGATTATAACCGGCACAGAAAATAACCAAAAAAACTGGTCAAACGAAAAAAAACGGTTTTCGGTTAAAACTGGTATGTTTTTCCCATCCCTATCCCTTAAAAGCCTTGCACTGTTTTAATATGCATCGTCTAAACTAAAACCATACATATTGGAAGCAACTAAATTATATCTTACAAATTTTTCCCTTCTGTTGAGCAGTTCGTCTGATATTGTCATTGAAAAGGAAACCTAACATTTAGTGTCTCTATTTCTCGTCAGAATAATGGCATGTGTGTTCATTAAAAAACATGCTTCACTTCTCCAAAGAATTAGTTTGTTATAGTACGACACAGTAACAAAACCATAAAGTATCTTATACATGAATTACAGATGGCGTAAATATACTAAGGTATAAGTCAACATTTTCGATTTGTGATAGGATAATACATTTATGTATGACAGTCGTGGCTATTTTCATACCTGCACTTTCCCCTTTTGAAGGATGAGTATTAGATGAATATGTAATTTGACAGGGAGGAGTCAGTAATCCCTATACCACCAATGTTAATTTGGCCATTTTCTATGTACCTTTTCTCACATGGAAACACCCTTCAGTTCTCTAAGGAATTAGTTTCTTATAGTAGGACACAGTAACAGATCCATAAAGTATCTTCCGCATGAATTACAGATGGTGTAAATATCCTGAGGAATAAGTTATCATTTTCGATTTGTCGTAGTTCATTCATTTATGTATGACCGTCGTGGTTATTTTCCTACCTGCAATTTCCCCTTTTGAAGGATGATTATTGGATCAATATGTAATTTGACATATTAAACAGATATAAAAAGTTGCGTAATGATAATATGTACACCTGTAGATCTGTAATAGCAATGCAAATTTACTTGTTGATTGATAAAATTAAAAAAGAAAACGTTTTTTCAATAGTCAGAGTCCTTGTTAAATAACAATTATTAATAGTTCTGTGAGCAATAGACTTAAGTGGATCCAAAATAGAGATTTGATCTTCATCGCAGTCTTTAGCATTCTATCCATTTTGTTTTTCGAATTCGAATTATTTACACAAATCTCTGTTTTTATCAGTATTTACATAATCACCATTAAATTCGTGCTTCTATCAGTATAAGAAAGTTACAGTTAAATATCATTTGCTGTTATCGGTATTTTTGGAGGCATTATGAATAAAGTTCCGTTTGCCTAGAATCGTAGAAAAATCTGAAAGAAACGGAACCATTAAAACGGCCGCCATCTAGAAAGAGAATCAAAAAATAACAATCCTTACATATTGTGACAAAATCTTCTCGTGGGTGTACGTGAATGCAGTCAAATAAGCAGGATTTTAAAAAATAAATATCTTTATTTTACAAACTTTCTAGGAAAAGAAACGTAGCACAAGTATTAAAGCAGTACTTGTAAAGATTCACAACAAAGATTGCCAATAAATCTCAACACAGCGCTCAAAGTTTTCTTATTTGCTTACCAGCTTGCTTGCTGATCAAAATCTAACTGACTACTCTTGGTTTGAGAGCTTTCCTTTATACATTTTCAACAGGAAGTGACGTCATTACATAGGAAGTGATGTAATCTCTGGAAAGTTCAAGACACTTCTTGCTCCCAGTAGAGAGAGGGAGACAGTTCAGGATTTTTCTAGAAAATTCCTTTTGTCACCATATAGCTAACTTTGTCGCCAAGATTAGCATCTCAGGAAAACAACTTTACAGCTTTGGAACAATACACGCCGTGTCTAAAGAATTCATTCATGCCAAATTGGAAGAAAACGTTTAGTCGTGACTAAGTAACAAACAAATTTGCAGACAGGAAGGAAAAGACCTCGGTAATAAAGGAGTGAAATGAAAAAGAAATATTCGAAATGGTCTTTCAGTATTGCATTTCTTTACCACATTCATTTCCTTTCCTAAAAAAGAAAGTAGATTTCTTCCTTTCCTTTTCTTGTGCTCCGAAGAAACTTTCCAAAAAGTACCGATTCTTCAAATGTAGTCATCATCACAGCAAGTGAACATTCTTTTACAAGAAGCTGCTCAACATTAATGCATAAATGGTAAAAATACATTGGAGAAATAAAGCGTTATTTATTCAAATAAAAAGCTAAACTATTTCCTGTCTTCTGAATATTTAAAACGAAGTAATATGCAGCTGCATTTCTTTTACTTAATGCTCAAAATTGCTAATATGATTCTTCTTGACATACACTTTGGAAACATTCCAAATCAATTTAACTTTCCTTCATCCAACCTCAGATATCATAGTAAGCAGTATAAGAAGGTAGTTTAATACAGTCATTTTTGAAAAAAAAACATTTTCTTCATTTTGGTATAATCTTGAAAAAGCATCTTCCGAAACATTTGAAGTGTCATGACTGAAAGGCTAACGTTTCACTCAATAATAAAAGTATTCATTGAAAAAACATCTAAATGAATACAAGGCATGCTTAATTTCGTTAAAATAGACGCATTTTAAAATAAAAATTGAAACAGAATTACTCGAATGCTGTGAAACTGGGGTTTTGGCACTACCAAGAACCACAAACGTTTCATAATGGAAATTTCATGAATGGGAAACGAAATAAATCTAACAAATGAAATTAAACGCAGAAAACCGATGCTTTTAACTTTTGATTTCCTCCCTTATCTGGTCCGATATCCGAGTGCGTGATTTATTGGCATGCTACGGATGGCCAACTTAACAACTAAAAGCAATAAAAATGTTATGAATGTTTTCTAAGTTAAAGTGCAATTCGTATGGAATAAATCGCTCATTTCGCGGAGTGCACTTGTAAGTCTTCCAACTTGGTCACTGATAAAACAAATCAGCAAATACATTCGGAATATAAACTGAAAGAATCAGTAAAATTGAATTATACTTCTTCAGACAGATATTTCTCAACCGATCCATGAACCAAACATCAACTATTCTATCCCAAATTCAATATTACAGGAACGCCAATAATTTCTGCACCCTCAATGCTCCAAATTGACTAAGGCAATTTTTCTTAGTTTTTGTGCCAAATCACTTATTTAATAAAAAGAAAATAAACTTTAACGAAAAAAAATTTACTGTATATTCAGTTTTCCCTTCCTCCCACACACTAATATATAATGCGACCGTACTTCCCATTTGGAACTGGAGAGTTCCGTTTTATGGTAGTCTGTCCCGTTCTCTCCAAGCACAGCTCCGTACCGCATATTCAGTTTTCCATTCATCCCACTCACTAATACATAATGCAACCATACGTCCCGTTTTGAACTGGAGAGTTCCTTCTTTGGGTAGCCTGTCCCGTTGTCTCCAAGCACAGCTTCGCGCTGTCTATTCAGTTTTCCCTTCCTCTCATTCACTAATACATAATGTGACCATACGTCCCGGTTTGAACGGAAG
>BGPR01009061.1:24596-59771 GCA_013235015.1 Araneus ventricosus
ATATCAAGTATATTGATTTTTCTTTCTGCGCATATTCATATCAAGTACATTGATTTTTCTTTCTGCGCATATTCACATCAAGTATATAGATTTTTCTTTCTGCGCGTATTCACATCATGTATATTGATTTTTCTTCCTGCGCATATATATATCAAGTATATTGATTTTTCTTTCTGCCCATATTCATATCAAGTATATTTATAAATTCAATGGAATTAGGTCTGTCAGAATGAAAAATATATTTCGAGATTAAATTTGGCAGGAAATGTATTTTTAATAAATAAATAATAGTACTGAATATGTTCTATTCTTCCAAAGTTTATTATACAAATTTACATCCTTTACGAAAGATAACATTAAATATCGCAATAAAAACCTCATACCGTCCACAGATATATTTCATTAAAACAATCTATTACAAAGTAGTCTAGATACATCAGAACTTAATGGGAATTCGTGAAAATACTCCCAAAGACCTAACTTAATGCAAATCTGTGCAAAAAAACTTTTGTTTTATAAGTAGGTTGAAGTTATATGCAAAATACAAAACCGGGAACTCTTACAAAACTTCCCAAATGCAGCAGTTTGCAAACATATTATGGCTTTCGTCCACCAGAAAAATCTTCCTCACCTCCAAATCGAGAAATCAAATTTATGCGGTGAAATATTTTCCTTCTGGAAGGAAGGCTTCTCTTCAGTTTTCTCTCAAAACTCCTCTCTGTTATCTTCCGAGGCAGAGAAACTTCCGTGTGTCGATTTCCGTCTTCGGGGGATTTGAATCGATTACATGTGTCAGTCTCAGGAGAGCTGTTGCCAACTTTTAGATACAAAGTCTTCAACTGCGTGTATCTTTTCATATCCTGGGGCTTCAAAGTGACTTTCATGACTCAGATTTGGACATTTTAACTAGTTTTCGAAGTTGTGACAAGCCTTCCTTTTTTCCGTTACACCGTTCGACATGATGAGTTTGGTTATCTGACAAAGCGACTTGACAATCCTTCCAGAATTTTCTAGTTTGAGGCGTTATTTGACATTTATAAGACAAGGGTGTATTTGACGGTCTTTGTCCAGAAAACGGCCATACCGCTGCGATTTTTGACAATATTCTCTTTAAAATCTAGAACTCAAAACTAGACAAAAATTTTTATTTTATCATCACAAGTTTGAGGTTATTCAGACAGATTTGAAAATATGGATGGCAATAAAACTTAATTTGTCATTACACTACTGAAATAATTAAGAGTTAATTGGTTTCAATTATTCAGGCAACGAAGGAGACCTAACTTCTCAAAGCTTCGAACTCATTTTTAAGATATAAATGTATATTCGCTTCATTGGAAATTAATACTCAAAAAAATTACTGTCAATCGGAAAAATACGTTTAATAAAAACTGTCGTATGTCACTTACAAATCTAAGTATAAGTCTGTTTGTATCTATTTGAATCTACAAATCTATTTGTATATCCAATGAAAAGTTAATTCGTTCTCTTCACTACCATCCTTTTTTGCTGTCTTAAGATATAATGGAATTCATTAATAAACTTAATGAAATGATCAAAACAAGACAAGAATGTTTACACTGTTTTTCTCAACGCCAACATTAGAATTGCAAACTTTTTTTCAGTTGTCCACTATATCAAGGATGGAGCTCTAATTCAACCAATATTTGACTTGCACATGAATTTGATCCTCATGAAAACTGAATATGATTCATCCTGACGTTTAAGATAAAAAACTGTTTGAAATCTCTTACTACATTTTCCATCTTGCAGTGTTTCGAAATCTTAATTGGTATTAACATGATTAACTACAGAAGAGAAATTTATATAACATTCAAGTCGCATTTAATCTGTATTAAAATTAACTTTAATACCACTTCATTTATAAGGTGTTGCAATAACGATTGCCTCAATTTCAGTTGCTGGTCATTTTATTACCAATGTATTTAAAAGCTTATATTTTGAACAGGCACACGAAAGAATAACTTTTCATTTGAAGAGATCTGCGAGTCATGCAACATGTCTAACTGTATTCTAACTCCACTTTTTCAACTGTACCTGTTTCTGAAATCTTTCTCAACATCTAGCATCCAGTTTCCAAAGCAGTCTCGAAACTTCCGTAGAGGTGGTCTTTGTATTTTGTCTTTGCCAGCTATCTGATTGTACTTTTGCACTTTGTCTTGCACTTTATACATTAGAAAAAGTAAAAGACAATGTACTATTTCTTGTAGAGAAGCCATGTTTTAGTATTAAACGGCAGAAACGCCGCCTTTAACGAACCTGAGCATTAATTTCTCACAGCAAAAATCACGACAACTGGTCCAACGATTCTGCAAACTAAATAAACGAAAATAAATACAATCATTAAAGAGAAAAAACATTATAATCTCGTAGTAATAATTGTTTGACAACTTGTTAACCCGATAGGACGCGCGGGGGCCATTTTATGATCCCAAGCCCTTGGTAAACTCCGATTCCTAGAAAAATAGCTATTTGTTCATTTCTTTCTTATCAGTAGCTGAGTTAGTCACCCCCACTGCTTTTACTGAGCATTTCGAAAGTATATACGGAATTTTTCGTCCCTTAATACACGTTTTGTCAGTTACTGGGGTTACGGAATGACCCCGCGCGTCATTCCGTTTGTTCCACAGACCAGTTACCACAAGCTGCTGATAACGTCAGCTCATTGCTGTCCTTTCCGGATCGAAGTATTTGCTTGCTGCTCACACAGCTCACAATTCCGACTCCATTTGGAAAAGAAATGGAGCGTTTACGTAAACTTCTTGCTGAAGTTGAAACTGATGATGATCCAGTCTTTGACAATGAAGACAATGGACCTGAGTATATTTTTGAAGAGAATTTTTCTTATCATGAAAGAAGAGTTTCAGCGAACATGATACGAAATCGGAAGAGGACGGAGATGAAGAAGTGAATGAATGAAGTGACGAAAATGAAGAAGTGAATAAATCGGAATCGTTTTCATCAAAAGATGGCGTATAGCGGAGGAACACAAAATTTAGGCAGAATATTCGTACTCGTTGTCATAATATTTTTTCGCGCTTACCTGGAACAAAAGGACCAGAGAAAGATGTGACAACCCCTGTGAAGAGTTGGGAGTTATTCATCCTTGATAACATGATGCAGTTAATTGTAGAGTGCACAAATATATTGATCGAGAAATGTACACCACATTTTTCATGTTGAAAAGATGCGCGAAAAATGAACCTCTATAAATCCGTGCATTATGAGTGGATAATAATGGAGTAGATTTGATATCTGTTAGGCATTGTCTTCTTAATATATAAATGTCTAAAGCGTTATTTTTCAACTAAAAATTTAATGTTTTTAACAGAGCAGGGTTGAATTTCAATTTGGGATCATTCTATGACCCCCGCGCGTCTTAGCTTTCGCTAAGGAGGCGCGCGTTCTCTCGGGTTAAATATTTTCACGAAGTTCACTTTCAATGACGTCAAAAAATTTTGTAAACATTGTAAAGTTAATTCAATTTTAATGTTAGAAATTAATTTAAGTAATTAAAGAAGAAATCTTTTTAGTTTATTAGTTATCTTTTTAGTCTTTTTAGTTATCTTTTTAGTTATTAATTTTAGTTTAAAGAATTTTCATTTGAGAGGAATGTCTTTTGATATGTCTATATATTGTAACCTCTAGTAGTACAAAGTATTGTTCAATATTGTACGATATTGCACAATATTCGCAATATTGTGTAATATTTTACAGTATCATTTAATATTATATAATATCCAACAATATTGTACAATATTGGACAACATGTTGTGCTACCTGGACTGACGAGAATGAAGAGGAATGAATCTTTTTTGTGTTTTCACATTGCATATGTTAGTGAAAACCTTTGACAGAACTTCGCTTTAACGAATAAATCCCTTTGTTATTCGCAGATAGAGAATTGTCCTTATTTGTTGCTTTACTACATTTCAGAAAACATGCATTCCATCCTGGTTTCGACGAATTTATCTTAACAAAATATACAATTAAAAAAAATATTACATTGTCTTTATTCTATTACTAGCCGCCTTCGGGGACCAGCTTGATCGCCAGAAATAAAATTTCAACTGAATCACTTATAAATAATTTCATATTCATAGTACCTTAAAAAGTAGTTTTGAACTTCAAATTGTCATAGACATTTAACCCGTGTTAATTTCGTTGCCTTGCACTCTTTTTCTGTTACTTGTCTACATCAACGTAAAATACGCAGTTGATTTCAGCTTTACATTTACACGGCACATTTTACGTCCAGAAGCATGCTAGTTGGTTTAAAACACGATGATGAAAAGAATTAAAACATAGCAACGATTATCTTCCAATTTACTTGATTATTTCATTATGTACTATCTTGTGGACTTCCTTCACAGATTTCACAGAAAAATTGATCAAATAAAAGAAGAAATTAAAATCAGTAAGATATTGTCTTAGCTTTCAACAATGGTAGAGAAACATGCAATTAAATATTTGTTTAAACATGGAAACGGTTTGAAATGCGCTGCAACAATGAAAAGTATTGTTGTAAATTATGCCAAAAAATATATTTAAAAGGTTATTAGAATTAGAAAAAAATTATACTGCAGCTTAATTGATGTGATTGAAAAGGTAATTTTTTGCACTTTCAGATGGCGTAAAAATGGTTTTTGTGCCGTATTAGTTTCGGAAATTATTAAGGAAAAAGGCTAGAATTTCGCTTAATTTTTAATTAATTAAAATTCTAATTAAAAATTCATGAAAACGGCTCAGAAGTGCACATTCCCACCCTCCAAAGAATGTTCGCGTCAACTTTCGTAGATCTAAGTCCATCGGTCTGTCCCGTAGAGGACCAACAAACAGACACACACATTCTCCTTTATTATTAGTAGAGATATGAATTCGAAAATGCTAAACATATATAAATAAAATGTTTTTAGTTCCTATTTTCTTGAATGCTCGTATGTGGTTTAGAAATTTTTCATTTTCTTCTATTAAATTTATAATCTCATAAACTTTCCTTGTTTATTTGAAGCTTCTTTGTCCCTACAACAATTTTTAATTTCAAAATGTTTTGAAGAAGAAGTAAAATCTTTTCACTATGTGCATTTCTATGTAAGTATTTCTTTAATAAATTATGTTTCTGCATCCATTTCAATTTCTACAATCAAAATCTTTCTTCACATGCAGTCGGAAAACAAGAAGAGAGAATAAATACATTGATTACTTATCCCCTTTGCATTTGATGCCAATTGTTACTTGATAATTTTTATTCGCATTGTAACCTATATTTTTGTTCGACCTACGTATAATTTTTCCTCTTGTGTTCTGTCTAACTAAATCAGCTTATTTCTAAAAATTCTGCACAATTCATATTTATGTGTGATTTAAACAGTCTGTTTAAAAATAAACTGAAACTAAAAGATAATCAACAGAATATCAAACATGGCTTCAAGTGAAAGCAAAAGAGAAGAAAGATGTTGCTTAACTACTAAAAATTGGTCTAATTACTGGAACGCTTGAAAGGTAAGAAATAAAATTAGAGTTGGATTTTATTGTAAGCAATTCCAGCGGTCAGTTATTCGGCTCATGAAGAAGTTTGCCATATATTGAACATAATTCTCATGACTTTTAAAATCTATTCTAATGTGAATTATCATATCAAATAAGGAATATGAAAACTATGGAATTGAGATTTGGGTTGCTTGAGTTATTGACTTGTGCAGATCCAAACAACATCACGATGTCCCTTTTCGATTCATTCTGGCACGACTTGCATATGTGGAAACAATTTATTTCATTCTGGCACGACTTGCATATATGAAAGCAATTTATTCCATTCTGGCATGACTTGTATATGTGAAAACAATTTATTCCATTTGGCAGGACTTGCATATGTGAAAACAATTTATTCCATTCGGCACGACTTGCATATGTGAAAACGATTTATTCTATTCGGCAAGACTTGCATATGTGAAAGCAATTTATCTATGGAAATATTCTAAAACACATTTGGACCCTTTTAGATATAGATTATTTGCTCATTCCTTAATTCTCGGTTATGATACATGTTTGCGAATATTTTCATGAATTTATTTAACTTTCATTATATGTCATGTTTCTAACATTTTTTGGACATTTCTGCATCCATGAATATTTATGTATACATGGACACTATTAAACTCTGTCCTTAACAAATAGCAGTTTTAGGCATAACACAAACGTTTCTTAAAAATGTAATGCGTGCAACAAAGCTTAATATTTCACGACTTTCCCATTAAAGAGGATTCCGATTCGTTTCTCTTTCTTCTCTACGTCATTTTAAAATAAAAATATTAATAATACCAATGTTATTACTTCTCTAATAGTTGTGGCTGATCTATCAAATCGTTTATGTAGCTGTTAGGAAACTTGAACTTAAAATATCAGGGTCCGGATTTTCGAACCGAGATCAGATATGATGGTTCTCACTACTTCAAACCACTAAGTGTTTGCAGCAGCATCGATTATCTTTCAGGTTTATGCAAATTACATATCGCTATAAATACAAGCATTACAGCTCAGCAGTTGCTGGGTGGCTTCTTATTCTTAAACTCCCCTATCTTTTGTTACGCGCTATGCGTGCATTATTAAGCATTACTCTCAGGCAAAAGTCTAAATTTATTAGGATTAGGAGTAATTTAAATACTGCAAATGCTTAATAATGATTATGAAATTGTTAAATGATACTTAATTTGACTTTAGTCGAGTTGACTATAATGTTTTTAATAAAAGTATTTGTTTTATCACTGCCTGATAATTGAATTGGAATATTTGACTTTTTAAAGGCTAAACTCACGATTATAATATCAGTAAATTTGCTTAAGTCGCACTCCTAAGGGAAAAGTCTACAAATTTTAAGTTTTACTAATTCAAAGACACAATTTTGCTTCCTTCACAACTTCTATGAGTATTGTAGCTATTTATTACAAAAAAGTTCATGCACTCTGTCGAATGACATAAATAAATCTTAAAGTAATAAACGCGGTATGCCTATGGAAATCCGTGTTTTTTTACCTATCACCTATATCCAAAGTCATACCCAGCTATGAAACAGAAACAAATTAATAGTTTTTGAGTAAACTGCTTTATTAACAATAATATTGAGCAACTGCAAGAATCACAAAAATTTCTTTTACTTCGTTTGCTCACCCTAGCGCATAATTCAGGTCTTTATCCTTCTCGATTGCTTTTGTTAAATATGGTTAAATATCGGTACCACCAAATGCAAAAAACTTAAATTTTTAATTAAACTAAATCTAAAATATAATCTAATAAATATAAATACTAAATTTATACAGTGGAATTTCCCTATAACGAAATCGCTTGGTTCCAGTTGAAAAACTCGTTATAGAGAAAATTTCGTTATACGGAGATTAGAGATTTTTGCAGTTATTTAAGTAAATATTACAAACCTTTTAGTATATGCTATATGTTCAAAAATATTTAATTATGACTTTCAATTAAAAATGAATTAATATTTATCATAAATTTTTTACAATTATACTAATTTTTATTGTATAAACAAATTGCTCAAAAGTGAAGACAATTTACCAATTTAGAGAATAATATGTACTAGTATGGATAAAAATAAAATTCGTATTGTCACATCCATTTGCTGTTTCCATTCCTACTCCACCCTGATTCTTGGAATCTTGACCCGTAGAAATGTTGCTCCCTCTGTAGAAACCCAGGTTCCCACAACTGCATTACCCTTCACATAGCATTCTATTGTTATTTGCTATCGCTGGAATGAACAATGCTAGTGGTTCCAGAAACAGGCAAGTGTGAGCGATTTGTGTGCACAGAAATTAGCAACTTTCTTCATAAATGACAAAAATCGAAAAGATAAAGGTCTGAAAAAATTCGTTATAGGGAGACAACCACTTCGCTATATGGAGAATATTTTGAATATTATTTAACTTTCCGATTAAAAATTTCGTTATAGGGAGAAATTCGCTGTAGGGAGACTTCGTTGTAAGGAGACTCTACTGTCGTAAGCGCATATGGAAAATTTAAACATATCTATGAACTTTGTTACAATCAATACAATTGAAAAAGGCAATCCAAAAGTTTGGAGTTTTCAACTATTAAAATGTTAGCTTGGCTTTGGACAAGTTTTAGCCTGTTTAATCGATTTTGTTGTACAAACCATTACTGTCACCAATTGTTGAAAAAACAGAAAGGGTAATTAAAGCTAAAAAGAAATAAGTTAGTAAGAAAATATCCTACTTAACACTAAAAATAATGCATCACCATAGGAAAAGAATACCTAAAATATACACACAAGTATATTGCACATAAAATAATGAATTATACATTCAATAAAAATTATCAATCATTTTTAACTATGAATTAAAAATCAATGTGTTATACATAATATTCACCAGCATTAAAAAAAACTGCTACTTACCAACACACAGAGAAATATGCCACGCTACGTCGGCAATAATTAACAAAATAATTAATATTCAAAAATTAGTCTGATAACTAAATTAAAAATTCCAATATAAGTTAAAATTCATGCGAATAATTAAAATTCTAAAATTTTTGCGATAACAATTGGAATATTTAAAATATTGTAAAATTTTTAAGAATGATCTAAAACAGTGGCACCGTCTATGTAATATTGTAAAAACTAAAATACATTGACCAATTTGAAAGAAAGTACATTAATTATAGAAGTAATAAACAAAATATACAAAAAGAATAATCTGGAAATATAAATATAATTTTTTAAGAATTTCATGATGTAAATGATATAAAATACTAAAATAAATGTTTTATTCTAAGTAACCTTAATATTTCTTATCAATATAAGTATATATTTTAGGAAAGCCATAACAAAGTGAACTATTAAAATTTTTTTATGTTCCTAATTCTATTAACGTTATCTGTAACCAAATTGTTATTTTTATTTATATAATTTTTTATTTTATTCTTGAATACTGATATGTTTAGATTGCTATCCACCCAAAAAAATTATGTATATTAAAATTAATATATGTTCTTTTATCAAAAATATCAGTATTATTTTTTACCTATATATATATATATATATATATATATATATATATATATATATATAAATAAATAAATTCGAATGATTTAAGCTATATACTTTCTCATCTCTAATCTTGAAAGATGTTGGAGATTTATTCCGTTACATTTTTGTTTTTCTAACAACTGTCTTTCGTAGAGTGTTGGCGCCACAAATCTAGATTAATGCGACAAACATTGGTTCCCAAGACAGATTGGCATTTGCTTGTTGGAATTCTAATTCTGGGTTGTCTTTTTCATAGTAGTAATACTATAGAAGCAAGGTATCTTTTGTATTTCATTTGTATGATTATTGATAACGTGACTTTATCTTAATTTTAATTTTTAGATTAATATATGTATATATTGAAAATATAACACATGTTTTGATTATTTGAAATATTTAACTATATATATATATATAAAGAAGTAAAACGTAATAGAAAAACAATAAAACAAAATAAAATAACAAACTTGCATATAGAATTCGAAAAGATATGAAAAACGAATTGAAAGTATATCTGAGTGAAGATGAAAATGCGAATAGTATCAGATGGAAAAAATATATATATATCACAGACGCAATGAATGCGCTAAAAGCTGCAATTCTAAAATCGCTGTGGTAGATAGAGTATAAATCGTAAAATGATAGAGTATACGTCATAAAATGAAGAACGCAATTAAGGCACAATCGCGTTTCCTTAGGGGATGAAGTTACTGTGAATTTTTAAAATATAAAACGTTTGACATTTTCTTGCAATCAGTTACACCGTAAGGCCTAAAACATCCGACCTTCTGGTACGTAAAATTTGTTCTTACCTTGCTGTAATGTTATATCACATAGTACTTTTGGTTTTAATCATTCCAAACTCCTCTTTCTGTTTTTGGTTTGACATTAGGGATGAAAATCACATTGTACTTTTGGTTTTAATTATTCCAAACTCCTCTCTCTGTTTTTGGTTTGAAATTAGAGATGGAAATCAGGGTTTTAGGCCTTACGGCGTAACTGATTGCAAGAATATGTCAAACATTTTATATTTTAGCAATTAACAACAACTTCATCCCCTGAAGAAACGTTATTGTACTTTAATTGCGTTCTTCATTTTACGGCTTATACTCTGTCATTTTATGATTTATACTTTCTCTCTAAAGATATGTATATATAATTTTATTTTATTTTTTCGGTGGTGTCATTTAAGGGTTATATTTTGAACTATGTCAAACTCTTAAACAGAAAAAAGTCTTGTTTTAGATGTATGGCTAGGATGAATGAATAGTTACCTGACTCCAATATATTATTATATCACCCTACCATAAACATATTACAAGACGTTAATCTCTAACGCCTACTAAAATTAAAGCTAACGCAACAAAAGAAACTGTAGGAAAGGTATGAAGCAATTTATTTCATAAAACAGAACAATATATATAAATGTCAGAAGACTTTGTCATATCTTAGAACAAAACTAAAATAGAAACAGAACAACTAAAAATGCAAATTACAAAAGGCTCTAGCACAATATCACAATAGTAGTCGGAAGATTAATCATGACCAGGCATGATATAGTTCTCACGGCTAAACAAATCTTTGCTTCTTGTTTTACCCCTGAAGAAGTACAAGAAGCCGAATTCCTTCAATTGTTAGGTTTATTTTAATATGTTTATTTTTAATTGCTTTTATATGCTTTTTTCTTTTTGGTAACTTTGAAGTTCTGTTTTGGTAATTTGAAGTTATGATTTCTTCATGTTTTTTAAATCTAGTTTTGTGTTTTTATTTCTACATAATATTCACCTTATTAAACACTTTTACTTTCACGATTATTGAAATTTTGCTGGAAATCATTTTTTGATAAAATAAAAAACATTCTCTTCCTCCTTTTACGTAAATAAGACTATTGGTGTAAATATTTGTGTGCATTCGAGATCACTGAAATTTCATTTTTTCAACGGAAATTCAGAAATAGCGAGGCATGTGTAGAAGGAAAAGTGATATAATTATGAAGTTTCTGCTAGGCGATAAGCAGCAATCGAAAACGATCGATTTTTTTAACTATTGTTTTTAATTCCAGAAAGAAAGGAAAAAGAAAAAAGAGCAGAAGTAAAGCTAATAACAGGATTCCACTAACGGAATTTCCCGATAAGGAATGTAATTAAAGTGATTTTATCCCCATCGTATTTTTCCCGTTTTAGTTCCAGAGAAAAGACTTTCGCCTAAAGATTTCGCTGCTCACAAACAAAAACTGCGTTTTTACCCGAAAGAAGATCTTTCAAGTAAAATTGTATTATTTTAGCAATGTTAATGCGGAATATGATGATCAATAAAAACATCATATGCTCTGCATTATAAAGAATTACTGTGTGCGTATTCTTCAAAATATACATTTTCACCCGAAAGAAGGTCTTTCAAGTAAAATTGTATTATTTCAAATATGATTATGCGGAATGTGATAGATCAATAAAAACATCATATGCTCTGCATTATAAAGAATTATTGTGCGTGTATTCTTCAAAATATACATTTTCACCCGAAAGAAGGTCTTCAAGTAAAATTGTATTATTTCAAATATGATTATGCGGAATGTGATAGATCAATAAAAAAATATGTTCTGCATTATAAAGAATTATTGTGTGAATATTCTTCAAAATGTACATTTTCACCCGAAAGAAAAGCTTTCTAGTCAAATTGTATTATTTAAGCACTGATTATTCGGAATGTGATAGATCAATACAAACATCATATGCTCTGCATTATAAAGAATTATTGTGTGTGTGTGTTCTTCAAAATATACATTTTCACCCGAAAGAAAATCTTTCAAGTAAAATTGTATTATTTAAACAATGATTATGCGGAATGTGATGATCAATGAAAACATCATATGCTCTGCATTATAAAGAATTATTGTGTGCGTATTCTTCAAAATATACATTTTCACCCGAAAGAAGATCTTTGAAGTAAAATTGTATTATTTAAACAATGATTATACAGAATGTGACAGATGAATAAAACCATCATATGCTCTGCATTATAAAGAATTATTGTGTGCGTGTTATTCAAAATATACATTTTCACCCGAAAGAAATTCTTTCGAGTCAAATTGTATTATTTAAGCAATGATTACGCGGAATGTGATAGATGAATAAAAACATCATATGCTCTGTATTATAAAGAATTATTGTGTGAGTATTCTTCTCAATATTATTTGCGTAGTTAACTTCTGAAGCAATTTTAATATTTTGTTCAATGCTTAGTTCAGAATGTTAAAAATACCCAAAAAAAGAGTTTTAAGGAGGCATTCTATGTGACTGAATTTTAAAACGGATGATTTGAAGCAACCTTGAAATAAATCAGGTTATTTTACCATTAAATGCCCAATTTTTTGAAAATTGAATTAAAAAGATATGTTGGCTTTCATTTCTTAAATAAAGTATGTGAAAAAGGTATAAAAAAGTCATTTTTTGTTTTAAGTACGGTTTACGGCTCAAAATCAGCTTGTTACCAATCGGCAACACTGGGTCAGAAAAAAATTTCCTTGATAAAATTCTATATCATTAAACACAAAAGGAATTTCTTTCAACATTTTACAATAAAATATTGTTTTCTCCATCGTGAGAACAAAGCAAGAAAGATGCAGCCGCAAGTGGAAAACATTAATTAGATTTTATTTTTTTATCAGCACTCCGACTGATATCTATTTGCTGTAAATTGATTTAATAACATTTTCATTATATATCTCATTGCCAACAACAGGCTTTAGAGCTTCAGTCTTATTCTCAATATTTTTGAAGACGAAATTGGGTATGTTGCTTAAAGACAGCACAAGGTATTTTAGGGTAAAAGTTGTAAAAATATGAAACCTTCTGGTGCCTTAACCCTCCCAGCGTCACTATGGAAGTTTTGAAACCTTTGAGAAATGTCACCTTCGAAAACTCAGTTGTACTACCAAATGGCAGAAATTTTTAATAATGAACATTCCTTCCCCTTTCTGTGGTTAGAGCGCTCTCCGATCTCAAAGGAGAGATATGACAGTGATTTGTACCACTGTGGGCTATGAGGGCTTCGCTTTAAAGGGGGAAGGAAACAGGATGGAATAAGGGTGGAAAGCAGAAAGCCCACACACAAACTCACAACTCCTCTTCTTAAAACTGCGGGGTGACATACACAATGGACGGTTCACAATGGACAGGCCAACCCTCCAATTACTTTACGCATGTGGTCCTGGGGGAAAGGAAATTCGAATATCCCTAGAATTCCCGGGCCTGTCGCTAGAGATGCAGAGAAGTTTGCCAGTTATTTTGTAGTGTGCCGTTTGAGATGCAAAAAAGTTCGCGAGATATTTCGGGCTTACCACTGAGTGGGTGAATAGCTATAGTATATAGTTATCGAAATGAAATCTGTAGTTATTAAAAGACCTGTCAATGAAAACTGAAGCCGGGTCGTCGCATGAGCCGCTTGTAATAAGGGCTATTATGCGAGGGCCACAGTGCTCGATTAATTGCCGCGGCGGCCGGGTCATCTGAATAAATCCGAATGTCTTGACTGGTCGGAGTATTTCGTTTATGATTATGATTATGGTGCCTACTCAAGATTGCTCCCGAATTAAATGGTTGTGGACAATATGAGTGGTGATGTAAAAGTATGATGAATGTGGACGATCTGTTGATTTATTTAAACGCGATAGAAATTTGACCTTATATTCTTAGATGAAAGACATCTTGGCTCTGTCTTTACGTGTTTAAGTCAAAATGAGGAGTTCGTCCTAATAATAGGAATTCAACACAGATTATTCTACGGTAATTTTTCGAACAGTCAATGTTTTATCCATAAACTGACAGTAGCAAACTGAAATGCTGAAACGTACGTTTAAAGAGCAATAGTGACTTTCTGGCAATTTGAAGACATCCTCACTTTATAATCATTGGACAATCATAGTGTTACTTCGGCACTAAAAGTTCGATTTTCAAAACCATCGAATTTGTTTTCTTCTAGACTTTCTCCCATGGATTCCGACGAAAATTGTTGCTCTTGGGCATGCCAGGATCGCCTCGAGTGCCTAGATTTGCATTGCCCACGAAATCGAAGACCGGGATTATGTAAAAGGCCGGCAATACAAGCAGAAATTCCTCCCTTTCCTTCCGACTTTGGCGCATTTTGCGTTTTGTATTTAATGGAGAAAAACAAATATGCATTTTTGAAGCTATATTTTCGATCTATCTTGTCCAGAATTCGGTGAGATAAACAACTTTGGTCGCAAGACCAAATACCAAATTTCATTTATCTAGGCCACAGGTTCCCAATGTGTGGTACGCGCACCTTTGGGAGTACGCAGAGGACCAGTAAAGAGTACGCGAAAGTAATCTTGATTATGGTGGAATATCTTGAATTTCGTTGTCTAGAGTTCGTAAGGAAAATGAAAGTGAAAATTGTACAATCCAAAAGCTTATTCACGAAATAGAAAAAGGAAGAAGTCGATCAGTATCAAGGAATAGAGTATTTGTTAAATATCATACGTTAATGCGAATACTGAATTTAAGAATATCTTAGAATTTCGTTTCCTCAAGTTTGTAAGAAAAATGAAAGTGAAAATTGTACAATCCAGAAGCTTATTCTCACGAAACAGAAAAAAAGAAGAAGTAGATTAGTATCTAGGAATCGAGTAATTGTTAGCTCACATCATGCGTTAATGCGAAATTATTTCAATGCTGTTTTCTTTTGTTCTGAAGTTGAAATAATAATATTTTTTAAAAAATTGAATAAAATTTAAATTCGAAATTTAATCGCCCAAATTTTAATTAGTTCATTAGAGCTGTTTGATTCTTTAATTAATATAAAAACTTGGCGTTATTAAAGAAAAGTTTTTTTATGTTGAAGTATGGTTGAGGGCATATGTCAGAAAAGGGGTACTCAAAAATAAAAAGACTAATTTAGGGGTCCGCGAATTGAAAATGGTTGGGAACCTCTGATATAGGCCGTTGCGTTTAAAATTTATCATGTTCACATACACACGACCGTTGACGGATTTGGTCCAAAATTTGATACAGATCTGCAACACTGCAGATAAAATTATGTACCATATTGTATTGATCTAGATACTTAAGATTTTGAAATATCGTGTGCACATGCACACGGACAGACAGACAGTCTTCCCTTGAAAGGATTTCGTCCATAATTCTAGAAATCTTTCGTCCTTGATAGAATTCTAAGAATCTTGTGCAAAGGCTGCATTCAAAATTTCATCCATCTACCTGAAAATCGTCTTTAAGTTATCATGTTCATAGATAGACAAAAAAGCAACATAATTCTAAGATTGTGTTTCTCGGACTCAGGGAGGTCTAAAACGTGGAAATTCATTGCAATCTCGAGCTCGAACTTTTTCGACGATTACAATACTTTCTCTCCCGAACCGATTTTATTTTCGAAAATTATATGTAATAGAAAAGATTACCTGAAAACATTTAATTATAGATACTGTAAACAAAAATGTACTTTTTCAGCAAGTATAATTTTGTACACATTGAAGATACAAATCCAATAATTCGAGGATCACATTTACATTAAATAAAAACACATTGCATTAAGACATCACATACACATTTACATTAACGGTCTATTGGGGTGAAGAAATTTGTCAGATCTGTCTGACCAAGTGATGAAAAGAATTGAAGAGATAGTAGTAATGAGAACTTATAACTTATATAATTTTTAGCACATACCTTTTTCTTTTCTATTTTCATCGAAATTTTCGAAATCCTATCAGGCATCATTCGACTTATTTAAGAAATCGGTATAATTAACGAAACTTGCGAGAGTGTTGCCGGATGTTTTGTGTGTGTGTCGGATCCACCAGTGTATTGCAGTTAAGTGAGGCACAGTATTGCCTTCTCTTGATCTGCTTGGCAGTTATCGGTATATCCGGTAGTTTGTAACGAGAACCGTGGGAAAAAAATGAGTCACAGAAACTGAACTGTACTGACTACATTGTGCGTCCAGTCTTATAATCGATTCCAACATGTTGTTGTAAAGTAGAAACGGTTGAAGGTTTAATCCATCCCAGCCAAGGGCATTCTTAAAGTCGGTAATTCACTAGCACTCCACTCCAAGCCATTCCATTTTTATCCCATCCATTTATGCAGGTCTTTTACGACTGATCGACGCCACTGAAATCCATCCCCTACTACTCAACTTAATCCCCATACCACCTCGCCTTTTCCAATTTTCTCGCTAAATTACCTACCCCAAGTCTCCCCCCCCACACACACGTACCTACTCCCGCAGATTTCTTGGTCCGGCAGTCCAAGTGATCTCTGTATTATTATTTTACTTACTGTAAACATTTTTACTTAAACATATTTTTGAATTATTTACCATTTTATTCCACATACTGCAAGCACTTATCTTACTATTTTATTATGCTGCAGGCAAATGTGTTTATGGTTATCGGCATCTTTTAAATTTCTGTAAGTCAATGCATTTTCCTTTATATCATTATATTAATTTTGCTTTCTGGTTTACTTTTGTGAAGGGCCCGCAAGACCTTGCTTGGTGTTCCCTTGCAATATGTTGTTATTCATCATTTGCTCGAGGCCGCTTCTGTTTAATCATAATTGTTAAAAATATTAGCTTTTTTTAAATTTTAAGCCAAATATTTACATCATGAATCACCACTGTTTTCAAAGTCAGCAACGGCCTCAAATTGTCAGATAAGGTTCACATAAATTTGTATTTATTTTAAAACTCAGGTTCACGTATATCTGCTTAACCGACATTTCGCCGTCCTAGCTCCCAGTTTGGGGGTATACAGTGATATTAAGTCCAAATGATGAATTTCAGACCCGTTTGGATATCTCATCTTTCACGCCAAATCACACCAATTTTGACCAGTTTTTCACATTGACGTTCGCTTTTGGAGTGGGGCAGTAGTAAATGTCCAGCTTTGAGAAACTAGCGGCCGTTGCGTGGGGAGCGAGAAGATTTTCATCTCCTTAAAAATTTAAAACAAATTAACAAAAGCACGAGCTATAGCTTTTTAGAAACAATTAATTTATAAAATAATTCAAAAATTCCACTATGTGTGAAAACGCCAAAATATTCTATTTATATGTATGATAATTAGTGAAATCTTGGAAAACTATGCTACATTTACAAAATGAAACTTTTACTTTAGCTTAAGGAAAAAGACTTCCACACAGAAAAACATAAATTTTCTTCTTAATTCATAACTTCTTCAATATCAGCATCCACATGGACGAGAGATTGTGTTTCAATTGTACGCAAAATTTCTTGTTTACAATGATCCAAGGGCAAGTCTGGAACTAATTAAGTCTTTTCGAGAGCCAAATAAAATAATTCAATACAAACATCGTTAAGAGGAAACAAAATTTAAAGTGCATTCAAATACTAAACTACCTTCTATTTTCTAATAAAAACAGTTTTTTGATTCTCTAGAAACTTAAGACACCAATTATATTCCCCGAACTTTTACAGCTGTAAGAAAATAAGAAGAAAAGAAATTCAGTTCGTTTCTCTCAGACGCGTTTCTCTCAAAGAGGTCAAAACGCACAAAAAAGTGGACAAAAGCTCTGCCTTTCACTTTCTCCTGGGATACCAAAAAGAAAACCGCTTATTTTGAGCCGAAGCCGTTTTTTTCCTTGCAACTTGTTTTCTAAAAAAATTTTTTTACGTTGCTCTTATAAATTCTCGGCCCTTTTGCAAAATCCGTTTCTTCACCTAAGTAGACTAATTGATGTTTAAAAAACGCGAACAAAGGCGGTTTTAAATTAACAAGATTAAGCAAGCGTTTGTGAACGCTGCCTTGCTGTTCTGTTTTTTGTGTCTTTACGGAGGGCATTTTTGAAATAAATGCCGTCCTGTGGCGCATGTGCATCGTCGAAGAAATGCTATTAAATAAGGAGATTTGTACTCAGTTTTCTAGACTAATTACAATTAACAAAAAAGTTATTTCGCTAAATTGAGGTGTTGGAACATTTGGATTGAGAGAATAATGAAAAAAGCAGGGAGGGTTTTATAAAAGATTTCTCTGTGTTTTAATGAAGCTATAGAAAATGAAACTATGATGTTGTTTATTTGGGTGCTAATTCTGTCTCGTTGTTACACGAATGCTATTGTTTCCATTGGTTAGTCTTCTTTTAATTCAATTCTTTGCGTTATTTTTTGTAAATCCCGTTAATTTGTTACTGCAGTGCGAACTTCTTTAAATATTATTATTTTCACTTTGCGAGTCAACACTTTCTCAGAGGTTTTCGTAAAGAAATAAACATAAAATAATTTCTTCTGTTCGTAATAACTAGTTCAATGAAGAAATTGCTTTAAGTGAAAACGTATGTAGACCCATGTGACATTTTGTTCTTAATTTTCTACACATACGAAGTACAGTAGAACAGCGTTAATTCGAACTAATTTGGACAGGTGCGTGTTAGGATTTCCGAAATTTAGATAAAGATAGAAAAGAAAAAAATGTGAGCTAAAAATTATACTAAATAAAAATTATACTGTGCGCTAAGTTATAAGTACTCAGTTACTATTATCTCTTTTTTTTTATTATAAAGCAATGGAAATAGAATATGTCTCAACTTTTCATTAGAATAATGGAATAATTCCCATTCTGAAGCTGGAAATCAGCTAGAAATAGCACTGCGATATATAGAGCAGAGTGAAAATGCGACATCAACAGACATTACGTTTAAGAGACGTTGGCATGTTTCACGTCGAGAATAACATCACTTCGTAAGACAGATCTGACAAATTTCTTCATCCCAATTGACCGTTAATGTAAATGTGTATGTGATGTTTTAATGTAATATATTTTTTTATTAAATGTAAATGTGATCCTCGAATTATTGGATTAGTGTCTTCAATGTGTACAAAATTATACTTGCTGAAAAAGTACATTTTTGTTTTTAGTATGTATAATTAAATCTGTTCAGGTAATCTTTTGTATTACATATTATTTTCGAAAATAAAATCGGTTCGGTTTAATCGGAATTTCCGATTAGCGGGGTTCTACTGTATACTGAGAGAAAGTATTGTAATCGTCAAAAAAGTTCGAGCTCGAGATTCCAATGAATTTCCACGTTTTATACCTCCCTGAGTCCGAGAAACACAATCTTGGAATTATGCTGCTTATTTTGTCTATCTATGAACAAAATAACATGAAAACGATTTTGAGCTAGATGGATGAAATTTGGTGTGTAGCCTTTGCAGAAGATTTCTAGAATTCTATCAAGGACGAAATGTTTCTAGAATTATGGACGAAAGCCTTTCAAAGGAAGATTGTCTGTCTATCCGTGTGCATGTGAACACGATAATTGAAAAACGTAAGTATCGAGATGAATACAACATGATACATAACTTTATCTGCAGTATTACAGATCTGTATCAAATTTTGGACCAAGTCCGTCAACGGTCGTGTGCATGGGAACACGATAATTCCAAAACGTTAGTATCTAGATGAATACAGCATTATACATAATTTTATCTGCAGTATTACAGATCTGTATCAAATTTTGGACCAAATCCGTCAACGGTCGTGTGCATGGGAACACGATAATTCATAAACTTAAGTATCTAGATGAATACAACAGGGTGCATAATTTTATCTACAGTATTACAGATCTGCATCAAATTCTGGACCAAATCCGTCAACGGTCATGTGCATGGGAACACGATAATTCAAAAGCGTAAGTATCTAGATGAAAACACTATGGTACATTATTTATTTGGCAATTAAGTAATGGGTAGAAAATCACTCGGCAGTTGTGCACCCATTGAAGCCACTTTTCATAAATGTTTCTTTTTATAAATGTAGCATAATTTTCCAAGATTTCAAGCATTATAATACATATAAATAGAATATTATGGGCGTTTTCACAGTTTACAGAGAAATGCAGAGAAACGAACTCAATTTCTTTCTTCTTGTTTTTCTACTGCTATGAAAGCTCGGAGAAAATAATTGCTGGCTTGAGGTTCTGCAGTTTCGAAAAACTGTTTTTATTAGAAAATTAAAGGTAGTTTTCATTTGATGTCACTTTAAATTTTGATTTCTCCTAACGATGTTTGTATTGAATTATTTTAATACGTAAATTGTTCCATACTTGCGCTTTGAAACTTTCTGTATGTGTAAACCAGAAATTTCGCGTTCAATGGAAACTCAACGCGTTCACGCGGGCGTTGAAGAAGTCATGGAATAACAACAAAATTTGTGCTTTTTCCCACGAAACTGTATTTCTTGAGGAAAACAGTGCGGCATAATTTTCAGAATTTCTCACATTATTACGTATATAAATAGAGTGTATCTTGGATGCATCGGATATACACCATATGATCAAAAGTATCTGGACATTTTCGAATTTTCACATTATATAGAATTAGTCCAAAAAGGCTCAACCAACTGCCCTTCAACTTCGACCATGTAACGAATAGACTCGAACTCACATTTTACAGTGAAGGTTAGGTCACGAAGGTAATTACGGGACCGACCAAAATTGATAAAGAAAAAAAAATTCTGGGCTCATCCCAGATAATGATTTGAAAATTTCATCAATATTTCTGCTTAATATGCACGTTGCTGACATGCATTTTCGTAAAAAGAGTAAGTATATTCTGGAAGATATAAGAGTTTTCTTAAAAAATCCGAAATTTCCCTGTATGTTTTTACCTTACATAATGCAGAGTTTTCCACCAAATTATACGAAACTTACAGAAAATGTGACAATACGCTAGTGAAGCTTTGTGAAAAAAATCTAGAATTAATACTTTGAATAGTAGAGAAAATATGAGTATTTGTGGTAAATCATTTTTTACTGCGCATGTGCGAGGCGTAGCGTAATTTTTCTTTCAAAACTTTACAGTCAGATATGTAGGGCAACTTATATAAAAACTCCAGTCGAATACCATTAGGATTTAGAAACATATCGGCACTGCAGTGAACATAGTTTGCTTCCAAGAGAAACAAAAGGATTAGGGTTTTTCAACAAATTCATATTTTTTAAAATTGAACTTTCGATTCATTTTGTAGAATTTTATAAAGATTGAATATACTGAATACTCAGGGTTACTTATAAATAATATTCAAAATAATTTAAAGTGCAGTTCGAAGATTTTAATCCAAAGATTAATGTTTAAAAAATATCAATTTGTGGAAAAACCGTCATCATTTTGTTCCTCTTAGAAAGAAGCAGCAATGCCGATATCTTTCTAAATCCTAATGGTATTCAACTGGAAAATTTATATAAGTTGTCCTACATATCTGGCTTTAAAGTAATGAAGGAAAAATTGCGCTACATATCTTACACGCACAGTAAAAAATTATTTTCTACAAATACCCATATTAGCTCTACTATTCCACTTATTAAATCCAAATTTTTATACAATGCATTTCTAACACACTGTCACCTTTTCTGTAAGTTTTGTATAATTTGGCAGGAAAACCCTACATTTTATAAGCAAAAAACATGCGGGAAAATTTTGGATTTATTTTATGAAAACTCTTATAACTTTCAGAATATACTTACTATTTTTACGAAAATGCATGTAAGCAAAGTGCATATTAAGCAAAACCATTGATGAATTTTTCAAATATCTATCAGCTTTCTATGGAAAGGGATGAGCCCAGAATTTTTTCTTCTTCATCAGTTTCTGGTCGGTCCCCCAAATACCCTCGTGACCGAACCTTCACAGTAAAATGCGAGTTAAAGTCTATTCTTTAGATGTTCGAAGTTCAAGGGCATTTGGTTGAGGCTTTTCGGAAAAATTATATATAATGTGGAAATCCGAAAGTGTCAAATACATTTGATCATAAAGTGTACTACAATTTGGTTCAAGTGTGATTCAGAAATACAATAAATGGGACTGATTTCAGAGAAAACATTGTTGCCAACCATTTACTTGAACTTGTTAATCTTCAGCGTAATCCCCTCATGAATCAACACATGTTTTTCGAACTTTCTGATCCTAATGCCCTTGTCTGAAAAGTTTGTTGGTTGGGGGAATATCCAATCCCTACAGTGTTGTCTGCAAACCATATGCCTTGCAACAGGTAGCACTCTGTGAAGCACTTACCCCACTTAGACACACCGATCTGTGTAAGATATTCGTCTCCTACTCTTTGTTGAAGTCTGTGGTGAATTTCAGACCACAGGGCATTTTCTCCAACGTGGAATTTGATTGCAACGTGTTGTTCCACACCCCGAGGAACCTTCAGTTAACTCATCACTTTAGCACCTCCCAGGCAATACTGAACAGGTTCCAACCCTTGCAGGATCGAGGAAGGAAGTTGTGAATCCCCTCTCTGAACATCGCACAACTCTTTCTCAGTGCGAATTGTCCACAAACTACTCAGTTGTTGGAATTCAAATGAACTTGTTCAGTCACTGAATAAAAGCATCTCACTGGTAATTTTCATGACGTAGCCGAAGTTACGGCACTATTCGAAGTTGATTGGTTGTTACAATCTATATATATTGTTCATTTGTGTTTTTAAGCTGTCAGTCGAGTAGCTGTAGTCAGTCGAATGGATGGCTGTCATTGAGTGTGTGAGCTGCAAGACAGCAGCATGTCTTTATTTTTTATAAGTAAACTGGATTAAAGCTCTTTTGTAATTTAAACTGCCTGGTATCTGCGTTACTCTGCAAATTACACTCACGACATGCCAACAGTGGTTATGGGCCGTGCGATCCCATACTGATGATTGCCAGATGCAGTTTTAAGCCCTACTGTTTAAAGTAAACGGAAAGGATTGAGCCTGTTTGTTGTGAAGTCTATAAAGCAGATCGGAAGATGAATATGCCGGCGGAGTCTTCGCCATTGACATTTCCGAAGTTGGATGGTTCTAATTATACCTCATGGAAGGAAGACATGAAGGTCGTGCTGATGGATCGTGGTTGTTGGAGCTTCATAATTGAAGATAAGCCATGTCCTGAACAAGCTACTGAGAAAGAAAAGTTCGAGTATGATTGGAGAAAGCAGAGATGTTACACTACAATTTACCAAGGCATCGAAAGAAAATTCCTTCCGTTAATCCGACACACAACGGATGGTAAAGAAGCATGGAACATTTTGAAAACAAATTTCGAACCAACTTTCAAAGCCCGATTGGCAGTTCTTATTGATGAATTTTTCGAGCTCAAGTTTAATCCAGTAGAAGAGACAATTGGAATCTTTTGCAAACGAGTCGATGAGAAGAAAACTCAAGTTAAGGAAGCGGGTTTTGAAATTCCTGAACTTTTAATCGCATTACAACTTATTAGAAGATTGCCAGCCGAGTATGATCATTTGGTTCAAACCCTCTACAGATTGAAGGATGAAGAATACAACCATCGGGAAGTTGAAAAACAACTTGTAAACGAAGCTGGACGAATTCAACTGAAGAAGAAGGATTTGAATCTAGATTATACAGAGGATGCATACACCGTCGGATCATTTCGTCTGCAGGAAACTTGCAAGAAATCTTCTGAACGCAGTGGAGCAGTGTTGGACCCTTCAAGAAACCCTGGTGAATACAGGAAAATCCATTACCCTAAAGGAATGGGGCCGTCATGTGACTTTTGTTCCCGCAAAGGACACGATGCATCTAAATGTTAGAAGCGGAATAAAGAAAAGAAACAAGCTTTCGTATCGGAAACTTCGTTCTGTGGGACTAATCAAGCCTTTGGAGTATCGACGGACTGGAATCATTTCCTGATAGACACCGCAGCGACTTCCCATTTCTGTTATGAACGTGATTGGTTTAGGAACTTTAAGGAACTTAAAACGACAAAAGCCCTCCTTGCTGATAAGAAGTCAACCTGTGAAGTTGAAGGAATTGGTGACATTGACTTCATCGTTCAAGACATTAAAGGTAATGTTAAAATTACTTTAAAAGATATATTTTATACTCCAAACATGAGGAGGAATTTAATTAGCGGAGCCAGAATGGACATAGCAGGACTTAAAATAATTTGGTCACATAATGTTATGCTTATATGTCATTCTAATAATGAATATTTCTTTTCAGCTTTTCGGCGAGATATGTTTTATATAGTATCTCGTTATCCTTTATTAGATAGTGTAATGTATACTAGTGTAGATATAAATTTAATCCATAAGAGATTATGCCATATCAATATTCCTATTATTAAGGATATGTGTAAAAATAAATTGGTTAAAGGGTTGGAGAAAGTAAATATTAAAATTGATAATGAATCTTGTATAGCTTGTAATGTATAGGTAAAGCAACAAGAACGTCTCTGAAAAAGAATTATGTGTACAAACGAGTAACAAAGTCTGTTTTGGCAAAGTCCACATGGATTTATGGGGACCTGCACCTGTTAATTCTTTAGGAGGAAGTAAATATTTCTTGTCCATAATTGATGATTTTTCTAGAAAAATAGATGTATTTACTCTTAAAAGTAAAAGAGAAGTATTTTCAATTTTTAAAGAGTACTTATCTAGGGTACAACGTGAATTAGGAAAGAAACTTAAAAGTGTCAGGACCGACAACGGATTGGAGTTTTGTCACAAAGATTTTGAGACATTTTTAAGAAACTTAGGTATTAAAATTGAGAGAACATCTTTCTATACACCGGAATTAAATGGTATAGCTGAAAGATTCAATAGGTCAAGTATAGAAGCGGTCAGAACTATGCTGCAAGATAGTGGCTTACAACCAAGGTTTTGGGCGGAAGCACTTCATGCCTATGTTCATACTAAAAATAGGTGTAGTCATAAATTAACAGAGGGAAAAACGCCGATGGAAATATGGTCGGGACATAAACCCTCCATTAGACATTGTCGTACATTTGGTTCACTAGCATATGTGCATGTACCAATAGTTAATAGAAATAAATTACAACCCAAAGCTAAAATTGGAATATTGGTAGGTTACGCTGTGAATAGAAGAGGATACAGGGTATGGTTACCTAAAGAAAGGAAAGTCGTAGAAAGTATTCACGTTAAAATTGATGAAACTAAGAATGGCGTGAAAACTTTGTTTGGTAAAGTTAAACATTATGATTATGCTATATATCAATTGGATCAAAATTTAAATAACGATAGTGATTGCAGGGCTCAGGATGAAAGATCTAGTTCACCGGAAAAACCCTCATCATTAGATATTTCAACTTGGATAAGATTGGAAAAACCTAGGAAAAAAAGTAAAAGGATAGATGTTTATTATTATCCTCCTAGTAAAGAACGACTTAGATCCATAAATGATGTTAAAATGTATTGTGAGAAAAACAAATTAGAGTTTGACCCTAATCAGTTTAACTTTAAACCAACAAAATCAAATACGTGTTTTGAAGAAAAATCGGAATGTGATAATGAAACTAATTCAGATTCCGTAGATGAAGCAAGCTTTGTAAATGATATTTTTCAACACGAAATATACATGACTGAAATCCCCAAAACATTTAAAGAAACTCAAATTTCTCCAGACAAAGAGAAATGGGACGAAGCTATGTCTGAGGAAATTAAATTAATGCAGAATAGAAAGGTTTGGGATCTTGTTGAACCAAAATCGAATATGAAAGTTTTAGGTTGTAGATGGGTATACAATATTAAACATGATGAGAAAAATAATGTAAAGAAATATAAATCGAGATTGGTAGCACGAGGGTTTAAGCAAAGACCGGGTGTTGATTTTACTGATGTATTTGCACCACTTGTGAATTTTGATATAATTAAATATTTATTTGTTTTGTTAGTATGTATTTTAGGATGGAATCATTGTCAAATAGATATAAAAGGAGCATATTTGTATGGAAACCTGGATATTCCCATTTACATGCAGCAACCTGAAGGATTTGTTGTAAAAGGATGCGAGCATTATGTTTGCAGATTGCATAAAAGCATATATGGTCTTCATCAAAGTGGTAGACAATGGAACCTCGAATTGAGTGAAATTTTATTTGGACTTGGATTTCATCAAAATGAGTTGTGTAATGGTCTATATACTAAAAGTAATTGTATTTTATTGGTATATGTAGATGACATTGTCGTTTTCAGCAAATAGCAAAGTGATCTTGAAAATTCAATTCTTAATATAAAAATTAAATTGGAAATAACAGAGTTGGGACCAGTTAGATACCTACTTGGTGTAAATTTTGAGCAAATCGGGGATTCTGTGTATTTGCATCAGAATACATATATAAATAAACTTAAGACTAGATTCAAAAATTTACCAAGAAGGCGAATTACGTTACCTTTAAAAGTAGGTTGTATTTTAACTGATAGAGTAAAAGAAAATGAGATAATAGAAACGGAACTTATGAGACAGATTCCGTATAAAACGCTAATTGGATGCTTATCTTTTATTGCGAATAGGTCCAGGCCAGATATTGCATTTGCTGTAAACACAATGTCACAATTTTGTAATGGATATACGTATCATCACTGGACTATTGTTGTTGATATTTTAAATTATGTGTTTAATACAATGTATTATAAAATAAATCTTTCTGGTACTCATAATACTAGGTTAACTATGTATTCAGATTCTAGCTGGGGATGCAAGCTAAATGATAGACATTCTACCAGTGGATATATTATGTTATTTGGAAATGTTTCAATAACTTGGAAGTCTCAGAAGCAAAAATGTATTGCTTTAAGCTCAATGGAAGCTGAATTTATAGCACTAACAGAAAGTGTAAAACGTATTATTTGGTATTCTAAAATTTTAAAAGAACTTAATTTAATTGATTTCAGAATGCCGGAATTGTACTGAGACAGCCAATCAGCTATCCATTTTTTGAAAAATAATATTGAGAATAGTAAAACTAAACATATTGATATAAAGTATAAATTTGTTCGAAAATTATTATATGATAAAGAATTTGAACTAAATTATATAAATTCTAAGAAAAATTTGGCCGATTTCTTAACAAAACCTCTTGTAAAAGATAAATTTCTTTCGGTAATAAAGGCTATATTTCAAAAGTATTCAGTGACTGATGGGGCCGAATGTTGGAATTCAAATGAACTTGTTCAGTCACTGAATAAAAGCATCTCATTGGTTAATTTTCATGACGTAGCCGAAGTTACGGCACTAGTCGAAGTTGATTGGTTGTTACAATCTATATATATTGTTCATTTGTGTTTTTAAGCTATCAGTCGAGTAGCTGTAGTCAGTCGAATGGATGGCTGTCATTGAGTGTGTGAGCTGCAAGACAGCAGCATGACTTTATTTTTTTATAAGTAAACTGGATTAAAGCTGTTTTGTATTTTAAACTGCCTGGTATCTGCGTTACTCTGCAAATTATACTCACGACATGCCAACATCAGTCTCGGTCAAGCCTTGTTCGCACGGTCAGTGGCTTGGTTTCTCAAGATCATTTGATCGCAGTGTGTTGTTCCAAACCCCGGGGTAACCTTCTGTTCGCTCATCACTCTAGTAACTGTCAGATAGATCTGAACCGGTTCTAACCCGAGAAGGATCAAGGAAAGAAGTTGTGAATCCCCTCTTTGAACATCGCACAGCTCTTGCGCAGTGCGAATTGTTCACAATCTGATCAGTCTCGGTGATACCTTGTTTACACGATCAGTGGCTTCGTTTCTCAAGATCATTTGATCACAGTGTGCTATTACACACCTCGGGGTACCTTCTGTTAGCTCATCACTCTAGCAGCTCCCAGACAGTTCTCAACAGGTTCCAACCCTAGCAGGATCGAGGAAGGAAGTTGTGAATACCCTCTTTGAACATCGCACAGCTCTTGCGCAGTGCGAATTGTTTAAAATCTATTCAGTCTCTTCAAAAATATCTTTCAAGTAAAATCGTATTACTTAAACAATGATTATACAGAATGTGATAGTTGAATAGAAACATCATATGCTCTGTATTATAAAGAATTATTGTGTGCGTATTCTTCTCAATATTATTTGCGTGATTAACTTTTGAAGCATTTTTAATGTTTTGAGCAATGCTTCTTTCAGAATGTTAAAAGTACCCAAACAGAGTTTTAAGGAGGCATTCTATGTGACTGATTTATAAAACGGATGATTTGAAGCAACTTCGAAATAGATCAGCTTATTTTATCCTTAAATGCTCAATTTTTTGAAAATTGATTTAAAAAGATATGTTGGCATTTATTTCTTAAATAAAGCATGGGAAAAAGGTATAAAAAGTCCTTTTTTTTGTTTTAAGTATGGTTTACGGCTCAAACTGTTTGTTGGCTTGTCAAGCTTGAGAACAAAGCAAAAAATATGCAGCCACAAGTGGAAAACATTAATTAGATTTTATTTTTTTATCAACACTCCGCCTGATATCTATATGCTGTAAATTGATTTAATAACATTTTCATTTTGTATCTCATTGCCAACAACAGGTATTAGAGCACCAGGCTTATTCTCAATATTTTTGAAGACGAAATTGGGTATGTTGCTTAAAGGCAGCACAAGGTATTAAAGGGTTAAAGTTGTAAAAATATGAAACCTTCTGGCGCCTTAACTTTCCCAGCTTCACTATGGAAATTTTGAAAAGTTTGAGAAATGTCACCTTCGAAAACTCAGTTGTACTAGCAAACGGCAGAAATTTTTAACAATGAACATTCCTTTCCCCTTCTGTGGTTAGAGCGCTCTTCGATCTGAAAGGAGAGATATGACAGTGATTTATACTGCTGTAAGCTATGAGGGCTTCGCTTCAAAGGGGAAGGAAACAGGTTGGAATAGAGGTGGAAAGCAGAAAGCCCACACACAAACTCACAACCCCTCTTCCTAAAACTGCGGGTTGACATACACAGTAGACGTTTCACAATGGACAGGCCAACCCTCAAATTACTAGTATGCATGTGGTCCTGGGGGAAAGGAAATTCGAATATCCCGAGAATACCCGGACCTGTCGCTAGAGATGCAGAGAAGTCTGCGAGTTATTTCGCAGTGTGCCGTTTGAGATGCAAAAAAGTTCGCGAGATATTTCGGCCTTGCCTCAGAGTGGGTTAATTGCTATAGTATATAGTTATCGAAATAAAATCTGTAGTTATTAAAAGACCTGTCAATGAGCACTGAAGCTGCGTCGTCGCATGAGCCGCTCGCAATAAGGGCTAATATTCGAGGGCCACAGTGCTCGATTAATTGTCGCGGCGCCCGGGTGATTCAAGTAAATCCGAATGCCTAGACTGGTCGGAGTATTTCGTTTATGATTATGATTATGGTGCGTGCTCAAGATTACCCTCGAATTAAATAGTTGTGAATAATATTATTGATGATGTAAAAGTATGATGAGTGTGGATGATCTGTTGATTTATTTAAATGCGATAGAAATTTGACCTTATATTCTTAGATGAAAGTCATCTTGGCTCTCTCTTTACAGGTTTAAGTCAAAATGAGGAATTCGTCCTAATAATAGGAATTCAACACAGAATATTCTACGGTAATTTTACGAACAGTCAATGTTTTATCCATAAACTGACAGTAGCACACTGAAATGCTATAATGTACGTTTAAAGAGCAATAGTGACTTTCAGACAGTTTGTAGACATCCTCACTGTATAATCATTGAACAATTATAATGTTACTTCAGCACTAAAAGTTCGATTTTCAAAACCAGCGAGTGGGTTTTCTTCTAGACTTTCTCGCATACCTTCCTCATGAAAATTGTTGATCTTCGGCATGCCGGATTCGCAAAGAGTGCCTAGAGGCCAGGATTTGCAAAAGGCTGACAATACAAGAAGAAATGCCTCCTTTTCCTTCCCATTTTGGTGCATTTTGCGCTTCGTAGTTAATGAAGAAAACCAAATATGCATTTGGAAGCCATATTTTCGATCTATATTGTCCAGAATTCGGTAGGATAAACAGTTTTGGTCGCAAGACCACATACCAAATTTCATTTATCTAAGCCACTGGTTTCCAAAGTGTTGTACACGCACCCTTCGGGGTACGCGGTGGACTAGTAAGGGATACGCGGAAGTAATCTTGATTCTGGTAGAAAACACAGAACTTAAGAATATCTTAGAATTTTGTTTTCTCAAGTTCGTAAGAAAAATGAAAGTGAAAATTTTACAATCCAAAAGTTTATTCACGAAACAGAAAAAGGAAGAAGGAGATTACTATATAGGAATCGAGTAATGATTAACTCACATCATGCGTTAATGCGGAATTATTTCAATGCAGTTTTCTTCTGTTCTGACGTTGAACTAATACTATTTTTAAAAAATGGAACAAAATTTTAACTCAAAATTTAATCGTACAAATTTTATTAAGTTCATTAGAGCTGTTTTACTCTTTAGCTGATATAAACCCTTGGGGTTAGTGATGAAAAGTTTTTTATGCTGAAGTATGGATGAGGGGATATGTCAGAAAGGGATACTCAAAAATAAAAAGACTAATTTAGGTGTGCGCGAATTGAAAATGGTTGGGAACCTCTGATATAGGCCGTTGCGTTTAAAATTTATCATGTTCACATACACACGACCGTTGACGGATTTGATCCAAAATTTGATACAGATCTGCAATACTCCAGATGAAATTATGTACCATATTGTAGTTTTCTCGATACTTACGTTTTCGAATTATCGCGTTCACATGCACACGGACAGACGTCTTCCCTTGAAAGGATTTCGTCCATAATTCTAGAAATATTTCGTAATTCATAGAATTCTAGAAATCTTTTGCAAAATCTACACACCAAATTTCATCCATCTAGCTCAAAATCGTTTTTAAGTCATCGTGTTCATAGATGGACAAAAAAGCAACATAATTCCAAAACTGCGTTTCTTTGACTAGGGGAGGTCCAAAACATGAAAATTCATTGCAATCTCGAACTCAAACTTTTCAGACGATTACAATACTTTCTCTGAGTATAGGGTAGAATACCGCTAAAACGAAATTCCGGTTACTCCGAGCCGATTTTATTTCGAAAATCATATGTAATAGAAATGATTACCTGAAAAGATTTAATTATACATACTGAAAACGAAAATTTAATTTTTAAGCATGCATAATTTTGTGCACATTGAAGAAACTAGTTTAATAATTCATGTATCACATTTACATATAATAAAAACACATTACATTAACACATCACATACACATTTATATTAACGGTCTTTTGAGGTGAAGAAATTTGTCATATTTCTCTGATGAAGTGATGTTATTCTCGACGTGGAAGCAATATTAGGCCAACGTCTCAGAAACACAATGTCTCTTGATGTCGCATTTTCACTCTGCTCTACATATCGCAGTGCTATTTCTAGCGCATTTGCAGCTTCAGGATGGGAATTATTCCAGTATTCGAATGAAAAGGATATAAATATTCTATTTCTATTGCTATTGAATAAAAGAATTGAGGGGAGGGTAGTAATGAGTACTTATAACTTACATTTTTTTAACACACATCTTTTTCTTTTCTATTTTTATCGGAATTTCGGTAATCCTAACAGGCACCTGTCCCAATTATTTCGGATTAGCGGGGTTTTACTGTACTTAGAATGTGTAGAAAATTAAGAAAAAAATGTCACATGGGTCTACATACGTTTTCACTTAAAGCAATTCAGTCATTGAAATAGTTATTACGAACAGAAGAAATTAATTTATGTTTATTTCTTTACTAATACCTCTGAGAAAGTGTTGACTCGCGAAGTGAAAATAATAAGATTTAAAGAAGTTCGCACTGCTGTAACAAATTAACGGGATTTACAAAAAATAATGCAAAAAATTGCATTAAAAGAAGACTAACCAATGGAAATAACAGCATTGGTGTTACAACGACACAGAATTAGCACCCAAATAAACAACATCATAGTTTCATTTTCTATAGCTTCAATAAAACACAAAGAAATCTCTTATAAAACCCTCCTTGCTTTTTTCATTATTTTTTCAATCCAAATGCTCCAACACCTCAATTTAGCGAGATAACTTTTTTCTTAATTGCAATTAGCCTAGAAAACTGAGTACAAAGCTCCTTATTTAAAAGCATTTCTTCGATGAGGCGCATGCGAGACAGGAAGGCATTTATCTCAAAAATGCCCCCCGAAAAGACATATAAAACTGGAAACCCAGGCATCGTCCACAAAAGCTTGCTTAATCTTGTTAATTTAAAACCGCCATTGTTCGCGTTTTTTAAACATCAATTAGTCTACTTAGGAGAGGTAACGGATTTTGCAAAAGGATCGAGAATTTATAAGAGCAATGTAAAAAAAAATTTTTAGGAAAAAAATTGCAAGGAAAAAAAACGGCTTCGGCTCAAAATAAGCGGTTTTCTTTCTGGTATCCCCAGGAGAAAGCGAAAGGCGGAGCTTTTGTCTACATTTTTGTGCGTTTTGACTGCATTGAGAGAAACGCGTCTGAGACAAACGAACTGAATTTCTTTTCTTCTTATTTTCTTACTGCTGTAAAAGCTCGGGGAATATAATTGGTGCCTTAAGTTTCTAGAGAATCAAAATACTGTTTTTATTAGAAAATAAAAGGTAGTTTTGTATTTGAATGCACTTTAAATTTTGTTTTCTCTTAACGATGTTTGTATTGAATTACTTTATTTGAGACTCGAAAAGACTTAATTAGTTCCAGGCTTGCCCTTGGATCTTGGTAAACAAGAAATTTCTCGTACAAGGGAAACGCAATCTTTCGTCCATATGGATGCTGATATTAAAGAAGTTATGAATGAATAAGAAAATTTAAGTTTTCCTCGGTGGAACTATGTTTCCTTAAACTAAAGTAAAAGTTTCTTTTCAAAAGTATAGCATAATTTTCCAAGATTTCAAGCATTATCATACATATAAATAGAATATTCTGGCGTTTTCACACATAGTGGAATTTTTGAATTATGTTATAAATATATTGTTTCTAAAAAAGCTATAGCAAGTGCTTTTGTTCATTTGTTTAAAATTTTTAAGGAGCTGAAAATCTTCTCGCTCCCCACGCAACGGCCGCTAGTTTCTCAAAGCTGGACATTTACTACCGCTCCTCTCCAAAAGGGAACGTCAATGTAAAAAACTTGTCAAAATTATTGTGATGTGGCGTGAAAGATGGGATATCCAACCGTATCCGAAATTCATCATTTGGACTTACCACCAGAGTATACCACCAAACTGGGAGCTAGGACGGATATAATCAATATGCTGGGACATTTACTATCGCTCCACTCCAAAAGCGATCGTCAATATGAAAAAACGGTCAAAATTGTTGTGATGTGGAGTGAAAGATGAGATATCCAACCGAATCCGAAATTCATCATTTGGACTTAACACTACACTGTACCCCCAAACTTTGAGCTAGGACGGATATAAAAAATATGCTGGGACATTTACTACCGCTCCACTCCAAAAGCGATCGTCAATATGAAAAACCGGTCAAAATTGGTGTGATGTGGAGTGAAAGATGGGATATCCAACCGGATCCGAAATTCATCATTTGGACTTAACACCACAGTATACCACCAAACTGGGAGCTAGGACGGCCATCTGTCTGTTAAGTAGATATACGTGAACCTGAGTTTTAAAATAAATACAAATTTATGTGAAACTTATCTGACAATTTGAGGCCGTTGCTGACTTTGAAAACAGTGGTGATTCATGATGTAAATATTTGGCTTAAAATTAAAGAAACAGCTAATATTTTTAACAATTATGATTAAACAGATGCGACCTGGAGCAAATGATGAATGGCAAAATACTGCAAGGATACACCATGCAATATCTTACGAGCTCTACAGAAAAGAAAACTAGAAAGCAAAATTAATAAAATGATATAAAACAAAATGCATTGACTTACAGAAATTTAAAATATGCGGATAACCATAAACACATTTGCCTGCAGCATAATAAAATAGTAAGATAAGTGCTTGCAGTATGTGGAATAAAATGGTAAATAATACAAAAAATTTTAAGTAAAAATGTTTACAGTAAGTAAAATAAAAATACAGAGATATCTTGGACTGCCGGACCATAAAAATGGCAGTAGGTGCGTGCGTCGGGGTAGCGACTTGGGGTAGTTAGTTTAACAAAAAAATGGAAAAGGCGAGGAGGTTTGGCGATAAAGGTGAGTAGTAGGGGATGGATATCTGTGGCTTCGAGCGGTCGTAAATGACCTGCCTAAATGGATGGGGTAAAAATAAAATGACTTGGATTTGAACACTCGTGAAAGACCGACTTTAAGAATGCCCTTGGCTGGGATGAATTACCCCATCAGGCGGTCCTGCTTTACGACAAGATGTTGGAATCGATTATAAAGCTGGCTACACATTGCAGTCAGTACAGTGCAGTCTCTATGGCTCATTTGTCCCCCACGGATCTCGTTACTAACTACCGGAAATATCGATAACTGCCAAGCAGATCAGGACAAGGCAATACTGTGCTTTACTTTACCTGTATTACACTGGTGGATCCGACACACACACACACACAAGACATCCGAAAACTCTCTCGAAATTTTGGATAATTAAGCCGAATTCTTAAATAAGTCGAATGAAAACTGCTTGAATGGATGCACAACTGCTCAGTGGTTTTCTACAATTTACTGAATTGCCAAATAAATAACTAAGCAATAAGTCGAATGAAAACTGCTTGAATGGGTGCACAACTTCCCAGTGATTTTCTACCGGTTTTTCAATTCCCAAACAAATAACAAAGCAATAAATCGAATGAAAACAGCTTGAATAGGTGCACAACTGCCCTGTTATTTTCTACAAATTACTCGATCGCCAAATAAGTAACTAAGCAATAAGTCGAATGAAAAAAGCTTGAAAAGGTGCACAACTGCCCTGTTATTTTCTACAAATTACTCAATTGCCAAATAAATAACTAAGCAATAAATCGAATGAAAACTGCTTGAATAGGTGCACAAGTGCCCAGTGATTTTCTACCAATTACTCAATTGCCAAATAAATAATAAAATTATGTACCATAGTGTATTCATCTAGATACTTACGATTTTGAATTATCGTGTTCCCATGCACATGACCGTTGACGGATTTGGTCCAAAATTTGATGCAGATATACAATACTACAGATAAAATTATGTACCATATGGTTTCTATCTCGATACTTCCGTTTTTCAATTATCGTGTTCACATGCACACGGATAGACAAACAGTCTTCCCTTGAAACGATTTCGTCCAGAATTCTAGAAACCTTTCGTCCTTGATAGAATTCTAGAAATCTTCTGGAAAGGCTACACAC
>BGPR01009062.1:25041-59762 GCA_013235015.1 Araneus ventricosus
GAAATAAAAAAAAAATGTATTGTTGCAATATGGAAACCTGAACAATGCAACAAGTCAATGTGCATAGAGTTTTGTGTGGGTTTTGGTAATTGATATAAAGAAACAGGGAAAATTAAATCGCTCATATAGGGTTTTTACTAAAACTATTGTTTTCTATGAGGTTTCACTTTTAGATTTCATGTACTCAGTGCATCTTGCTTCATGTGTATATAAACTTGAGGCGGGCATATGAAAAAATACGGATTCCGATCAACGCTGGGTTATCTCATTCCTTTCGTACTAAAGTCAGACAAAAAATAATTCCGGAATCGTAATTTTACAAAATAAAGATTATTTTTGCGATTTTTTAAAAGTATATTTTGAAGCCTTTACGCGGATGGAATGATTGAACCGCTCTTTTCTCCTTATTTATTTAGGAGAGAATGTTGGGCATGTGTCACATGACCTCACTTTTTCTCTCCGTCAAGGAATGACGCATTATTCGAGATAGCCCGTGCAACGCCGGGTCACGTAGCTAGTTATGTTTATTCTCCAGAACCACTGGCATTAAACAATTGTTCATATCATGTATGGAAACTATTAATACGGATTAAAATCTATGATCCCGTACAGCAGTTTTACGCAGATTTTTGCATAATAATTGCTAAATTAAAAATGAAATTTGATTTTATAGAAAAAGGAATTTTGATTTTATAGAAAAGAAATCGAGGTTCTATTGCTATGTCATTAGTCTGATTGTTATTTTTTGCTAGCAGGATACCTGTCGTTGATCGGTCTTTTTAGTATAAAAAAGTTGTGGCTGAATGGAAAAGGAACTATGTTGCATAAAATAATCTGTTTATTAATATTATTTCATTGATTGATAAAAGCCGCTTTGGCGACCAGCTTGATGGCCAGAATATTGTTTTCCTTTCTGTGAAACTATTAATATGAATGGATAATTATTTGAAATTTCGCCTTTGTTATTTGATAAGAATAAAAAATATGAATTTAATAGAAATTGAAATTTATGCGAAAAGGAATTAACTTTCTTTACACAACTTTTCAAACCAAACCATTTTAATATTAAGTGTTTTAAGCTATATTCCATTGCACTTGGGCATTAGACAGATTAATTAGATATTTACTACCTATGTTTATATGTTTACTACTCCAACGTCTCATTTTGTAGCTATACAAGTTCAATTTGACGACCGACCCAGTAGTATTGAAACCTGATCAGAAGACGAGGAATCAGCACCCTTCTCCAAATTTACGCACCAAAGAAGTAGATGAGCATTTATAATCTGAGTGGTGTTTTCATCAAACGATATGCTAAATTTGAAGTTTCTTATCTTAAAGCTGTAGATCAGCACATAAGATGTATGCCTACACATAAGAAAATTTTGAATAGGAATGCTTGAAGATTGTTGGTTTCATTACATTGACTAGTCCAAGCAATGTTAGTAAATTTGCTGTTTCTTATTCGAAGAGTTCATTTGGAAAAAAAGGGATCAACAAATTTTCCAGAAAGGGGCATGCTATTAGGAGTATAAGCACCTTTGAAATACACCAAATATCTAAAATTGTCGAGTTTTTCCTCAAAATTGGTGATTCTAAATTGCAGTTGCGACAAAGATTATTTTTGTGACGCCCCCTTAAACAATTTCGGCTATTGCCAGAGTTTGATATTACTGGGACCGATATTCACGAGATTGTTTGATGTTGTGAAAATTTCTACATCATTTTGTACTGCTTGGTGAGGAGGTTTCGCGGTATGTGCGACTTGAACCCTCAGAATTGAATGAGCTTGTTTTGAGTACAATCTACATTATAATGAGTTAATTCTTATTTCTATGGAAACAAATCAGACTTTATAACTCGAGAAAACATGGTTTTAAACAACTCAGAAACTGGTTTTTGCTCTTTCTAGACTTTCGTAAAACACCTCAGAATTAAGAAAACATGGGTTAAGAGAGTTATTTCTTTCACTATTTAACTCTGGAAATCAAGTTTGTTTGCCTGGAACATAAGTATAAATTACCACATAAATATAGTTGGAATTTATAGTTAGCACATTCTTCTAGAAATTATAACTAAAATGCTCTTCATTTGCAAGTCTTATAGTAAAAAGTATAAATACAAAAGAACAGTTTGATCCAATAACTCATTGGCAACGACGCTCTCTCTTTACACATGAGTGTAAGCCAGAAAAAGTTGTATGAAATAAGTTTGCGATGTCATTCATAGACACATATCATTATATTTGAATGTTAAAAGGATCACTTCATTTTCTTAACGTGCGATGTTTTCAGTCGTGACATAAAAATCATAACGCATAGAATTCAACGTTCCACAGGACAGACTGTCGGACCCAGAGCTACCAAATTTGGCACGTAGTTACTTCTTGGGTAGTAGCTCACTAAGAAAGGAATTTTTAAAATTATAATTCGATTTTTAATTAAGTAAAATTAATCAGAATTTTAACTTTTCTTTTCTCGAGATCTTCGGAGCATATTATAGCATAAAAACCATTTTTACGTCTTTAAATTTTTTTAAAAAAATAGCCTTTTAGTATCACCAATTTCTTTTCCATACAATTTTGTTCTCTAATTTTAATATATTTTTCAAAATTAATTTTAAACACAAATTTTAACAAAGCCTTTGCAAATGCATCGCAAACCAATTTTATTGTTTCATGGCATTTTCACTTTCGTGCTTTTACCAGTGTCAATGTTACTATAAAAATTGCTTTCTTTGGATATTAATTACAAAGCAGAATTTTAATTTTCGCTTTTACATTGTTAACATGATAATGTTTTTAGGCTAGCATTCTTTTTGTAGATTGAGTGATGTCAAAATCTTTACTCACAAAATGCAATGGCTGATACAATCAGGTCAGACGATTAACACTGAAACATTATTATGCTGAGATGATTCGAACTAGAGGTTAAAACTTCATTTCTTTTGCTTCTGGCATAACAGTTGCATTAATTTTTTAAAAAATTTCTGTTAACTCTTAACCCAGATAGCACGTAAGTTTGCAGCAAGTTTGATTTTGACTTGTCATGGCAAAATTTGACGCGTCAAACTTGAATCGAACTTGTAGCAAGTTCGATGTGACAAATAGCGCCACCTTCTTTGCAAATCAAACTTGCTGCAATTTTGCAAAACAAGCTTCCTGCAAAGATAGCGCAATAAAGAGATAATTATCTTTGTCTCTGTTTTAAAAAACATCCGATTTTTAATAGCATCTCCTAGACCGTAATTCTTTTTTATTAATTCAATAAATCAATGATAATTTATGAAAAAAATAACTTTTTTATAAAAAAATTTTTTGAAACATTTTCCATCTTTTTACTAAATATATCACTCTCACTTTAAAGAAAACTATGTCGCCTTTTTCTTAATGTTGAAATTTTAACGTTTATAAACAAAATTAAATCTAAAAAACAGTCAGTGTTTGTTGAACAATAATAACTAGACATTTTGTCCCATTTTAAAGTAATTACTTTTAACTCTACTTTCATAATTTATTCTACTAGCAAAACGTAGTTATTATCGAAAATCGCTCTCTCTTTGACTTCAAATCATATTCTCAACTCAAAAAATTAATGAAATCCAGAAAATAGTTAAAAATAAATCGTATACGAATGGAATCGAACGATGTATTAGCGAAATCTATCTTCTCCTCTCCGAGTTCAACTGGCTCAATGGTTAGCGTCTCCGCTTCGGAACAGGGAGGTCGGGAGTTCTATCCCGGGTTGTGTTTCGTACTCTGTTTTTGCTATAATTTGCAATAAGTTTGCACGGCAAGCTTGTGGCAAGCTTGCTGCAAGTTCGTTTCATGGTGACTTCGGAGCTTTCGTTAACTTGCTGCAAGCTTACTGCAAGCTTGCACTCTTGTCATGACAAATTTGTGGCAAGCTTGCTGCAAACTAAAATTGCTATCTGGGAAATAAATAATTTCTGTATGAATATTTCTTTTGTGCGGCTCCCAAAATACGCGTTATTTAGCTATAGGATTTGACAAAATCTCTAGCAAATGATGGATCAGTGATTTCATTTTCGAAACGTAAACATGCTATAGACTTTCGGAAGAGGGGGTAACGGCCCTTGCTGCTAAAAATCCTTACACTCGTGTCTCATCGACGTTCTCTGATCATCATCATCAAGTTGGGAAGAAAGATATTCAAAAATAAAAAAAAAATTATTACTAACTTTACGAAAAATAATTTGTTATGTAGAAATGAATAATTTGTTCGCTAAATCATTTGGAATTCACAATAAAAAATAAGAATAAAGTATTTTTAATCCTGAAGCTTTTTTCCCTTTTGGCGAGTTTTTTAACGGATTGGCGTGATTACAGCGTGCCTGGTAGCAAATGTTATGATTAAATTTTGGTTTACTTCGAATAAGGTTTATTAAATGCAATTAACCTAATTAGCAATCCCAGGTTCGACCTTTGTCTAATAATTATTTTTTATTAATGTAATCAATTTAACAGACAGCATGCGACACAAAGAAAGACAACATAAATTTGAAAATTATAACATTAACGGCCTTATTCACCATCCATGGTTAAACCATGATCAGCGGTTAAATGATGGTTCTGCTATAATAATGCGAAAGGTGACCGAAATGCATTGCCAAATGTATACTTTATTGGGTTGCTATATTGGCATGGTATCTCAATTTCTCTGTTGTTGGCGATTTTTAAAATTACCCTCAGCCTTCGAGCCAAACGAGTTTCTCGCCAGTTAGGGGATACATCCAGCCGATCATTTCGGTCAGCATTCGCTTGTTCGTGTAAATTCCCTTTTAACCGCTGATCAGGATTTAACCATGGATGGTGAATAAGGCCGTTAACTTTATTTACATTATAGATATTTGATTATAAATTTAGCATTAAATAAAATAAGCTAAGGAAGAGTAGGATCATCTAAAATAATTAAAACAGTCTCTAATCAACAGTCTGTAATTGTCTCTAGAGATTCGATATCGTGAAACGTATTTCAAACTCACGAGGCGACGTCACTCGATTTCCAGTCCAATATTCCTTAAAATATATTAGCTTGTAATTTCCAACCCAAGGTACTAGTAAAATGAAATCACTTAATTGCTTTCTTCACTCACCATATATGGTCTCAATATAATCTTTTTACTCACCATGCAGCCACCATCACTTGGATATTGAAACTATTTGGAGAAATCGGCCACTTAAAGGTTTCTGCCAAAACCCACCACTTCATTTCTTGTTACCTTATTCTCAGCTCCTCCTTTCTAATCTCCACCCCTTTATATATGTCCGGGTCCAATCTCCGTCCGTCTCCTTATTGAATGGGCAGGTGCAGCAAGGGGTGGTTTCTCTGGATCGTTCTCGACCCTTTTAGGGTTCAGGGGATACGTCGCTTTACTCGCGAGTATTAGAGGGTGGTGTCTTGATTCTTCTCGATATATCTAGAGTTCAAGTGTGGCGCCCCCTCTACAAAATTATTCTCCACCATTCTGGAAATTTCTATTCCAGAGAATTCTCAAGTTCACTATGTAATTCACTGTGTTCTAATTCAAGCAAAATATTACACAACACAAATCTATAGAGCTCAGCCATAAATGTTTCTTGCTAGGATACACAGTGTGCTCATTGAAGCGATCGAAGCGAACAAACATGGAAGGATTGCTACGTAGTTCTTCTGGGGGTTGACGAACGTTAGCCAGCAGGGGTCAGAGCCCCCTATAATTCCGAAAATTCCTCACTGAGGTGCACATCACTCTCAAAATCATATTCGAGTTAAATTTCATAGATGAAGCTGCCTTGTAGATTTATTAGATTAGCGAAGGGATAGAATAGAAATTAAAATAAAAATTTCTAAATTAACATTGAAAAGTAATTCAGAATAATTTAACGAAATCTCATTTTATGAATTTTAATAATTTAAGCGGGTGAAACAAAATATCGTAGAATTCACTCATTGATAATTGTTCATTTTAAATTGATGGATACAAGACGGGTAACATAATGCAGCATAGTTCTGACATACCATTTTGCAGGCATTATGGAATATTAAGGCAATTTGACGGAAACTGACTCTGTCTTAATATTCCGCACTCCTACCTAATATCATGTTTTCTCATTATGCTCCGGTAATATATCCTGATCTCCCTGCTAGAATTGTGGACTAAATTGCGAAACTGGCACTGGAATTGATATTAGTGTCAATTATCTGCATTGATATAATTTTGAAAGAGATGGCATTAGAGATAGACTTCTGTATTTCTCTTACATTTCGAACAGTGGCTATCTGGCTACACCCCCCCCAGAGCCAAGCCATGATTCTTGATTTAATTTAACATCATTACAAAAATTTTTTCTTAATTTCTCTCTTTAAAAGGTTCGAAAATTTTGCTACTTTTGTAGTTATTCCACTTGTACTTGTAGCATTGACGCGGTCGAAGACATTTTTTGGCTAGTTATTTCATCGTAATTTTAACATTATCCTGAAGTTTAAAAAATTATCTTTTCAATGACAATAATTTTGTTTCCATGCGACGTTCTGTTTAATTTTAATAAATTTTTGAAAATGTTTTCAAACACAATTTCGAGGGGAGAAACGGCGTTGTTCACGGTTCCTCAAGGTTACAGTTCTATTTATAGTACTGGAGGGGAGGGGAGGGTTCGTGACGGGTTACGATCTAAGGAGTAATGCTGCCCAGTCATAGTTTACACCAGTGGCGGTGGCAAGTCGGGGGGGGGGCGACAAGGGTCAGTCGTCCCATACTTTTTTAGGGAAAGATGAAATTTTTATTTCAATTTAGCTGCCTGAAACTAGGAATTACCAAAAAGAAATAGTGTTCGGTAAACTAACTAATTTTTTAATTAAATTTTACAGTCTATCCTCTATACTTCCTATACTTTTAGATGTCTATAAATGTTTTGCCGCCTCACTTTTTTCACCCAATCTGGCACCCACTGGTTTACACGGGATGTAGCATGTACGGCATTCGCGACCGTATTCAGTGTTAATCATTCTACCAATGAGTGACAGATGAACTGAGTGAGAATTCTTTGAAACGCAGTTTGCATTATATAGAATTATATCGCTTGCATTTTAAAATTTTCGTCTTTATATAATTTACTATTTACCAAATACAATAAAATATTCAATTTTTTGTTCATCTCTCCTGAGTTATTGCGGGTGATATCGCGACGGGAAATTCTATAAGTAATATAAAATACAAAAATAAAAATTAATTTAAACGGGCGAACAAGCTGGTCGCCGAAGGCGGATAGTCTATCATATTCGATGGACAATCTTTGAATTATTGATCGGTAACGTGGATGAACAGACTGACGGACTTCTTTTTGACGGATTTCACCCAAAATCTGACAGAAATCTACAGTTTAGATGTTAAGACAATATCCAAAATCTATTTATCTAGCCCGTTCCGTTTCGGAGATTTCGAGAGCGTGGATAGACAGACAAATATAGTTCCAAAAGTGGTTGATATAAAAGTGGTTCCAAATATAGTTCCAAAAGTGGTTGATATAAAAGTGTTTCCAAATATAGTTCCAAAAGTGGTTGATATAAAAGTGGTTCCAAATATAGTTCCAAAAGTGGTTCTTCTTACTCGGGGAATTCTTAAACTTGAGGAACCATTAAAATTTCTAAACCGAACTTTCTGAGAATTACAATGCTTTTTCTTTGCATACTTAGTATTCGAGCTAGTAAAAACTACGAATCTATTACATTTAAAATTTAAATAGCAAAATTTAAATAGCTTAGACACATGAAAATTTATAAACATATTTTCGTGTCCTTGCAATGATGCTCAGGAGTGTGAACAACCAATAAAATTTTCCAATTTGCACTTGCGTCTAGACACCATCGGTATAAAGTACCAGCAATGCCTTTACTTCCATGTTTGTGATCCTGTGTATTTAATGGCATGGAATCGAACGAGATGGCTCTCGTGAGATATTTTCGTTCCACCTGATATGTTACGTCGGTCCTTTGATGTGACTTTTAAATACACCTTCGTCGCTTAGTTCCCGCTGGGGATTTGAGAGCGAGTCATTTTTCCAAATAGCTGGACGATGGCCAAATGCTCACAGAGGAGACAGGGGAAAAAAAGCTAAAGTCTGAAGAATAGCACGGAGAGTTTCTGAACGAGACTATAATTTTATTTAGTTCGGTTTTACAGAAAATGGGTGCAAAAATGCTCTGTTCTGGTTTTAGTCAAACTGTGCAGAAATGAAACTGTTGCTGTCTTAGGGACACATTTGGAACAGTAATTAAACAAGAACTAGCATGCCAGATTTGACTTAACACTCCAGTTGCCAATTTTTTTTAAATACGTTTAGTTGCCGATTATATGCAACTTTTTCAAAATATGTTAAAATACTTTTGAAATGAAGCAATTTCTTATTTATATACAACTCTATAATAGTCAATTTAAGTAAATTGAAGAGGTCAACGCACTAGCCAGCTGGACACGGGATATGCAGCTAAGAGGTTAAAGAATTTTTAAGAGTTGGAGAATTTCCGATTAATCAAATGCGATAATTTTTGTTAAATAAAGATTGATACTTAATGATTAATTCCTTCATTGAAAATTTTGGATTGACGTCACAAAGTAAAAATTTAACCAAATGCGACAGATTCCCTTTTTAATGAAAACCAATAGTGATTAATTCCTATGAAATGAAAGGTTTGGTCGAGGTCTCTAAGTAAGAATTTATCTAATATTAATAAGAATATAGTGAAAATATATCTAATAAATATCCATTTCATAAAATTATACAAATTTAATTAATAGATATCAGTCTCTTGATAAATAGAGCTGAAAAGCAATTATAATTACCCCTTGCCTTTTTTTAGGTATATTCCTGATAGGAAGTCTACCTATTGCAATGGTTCTCATGACACGATTTCCGGAAAATTTCGTCAGATCTTCCCCGATCATGACCCCTTGGAACCAAAACCACCCTTCGTTCAAAAGTTTATATATATATATAATCGTAAAATGTAGAATAAAACGTAGAATGAACAACTCAATTAAAGCACATTAACGTTCCTTCAGCAGATGAAGTTATTGTGAATTGCTAAAATATGAAAAAAATATGACATTTTCTTGCAATAAGCTACGCCGTAAGGCCTAAAACACTGATTTTAATCCCTAATGTCAAACCAAAAACAGAGAGAGGACTTTTGAATAATTAAAACCAAAAGTACAATGTGATATAGCATTAAAGCAAAGTAAGAATAAATTTTAGGTACCAGAAGGTCGGATGTTGACGTGGCGGTGTTTGGGAAGGGTTATGCTGCAGACCGGCGTTGAAGGGGTGCTAACAAGGTATCGAGTTACACGTTTCGCGCTTAACTTTGTCTGTTACCAGGAAAGTGTGTATGTTGGTAACGATGAAGATTAAATAGAAAAGTGATAACGATGGAAAGCGTAGAGAAATAGTGAAAGAAATCAGTAAAATCTGAAAAACTAGTGAAAAATGTCTCAAAGATGCGTTTTTGAGGTAAAATATCAGACCTTATCGACTTGAGTGACCCTACTGCGAAGATTAACTTCGCGTCGACATCGTTCTGATAAGTAATCCTTTACTTACATCTTAAATCCATTAATAGGAGGTTCGTAAAGTGAGGAGGGAATTTTATTATTGTTGAGGCTATTTCTTAAGAGCACGTTTTGCTTTTTGGCAGAATTAGTGTCATTGCATATTTTGTTGATTCTTATAAGTTGATTGATAATTGTGTTTTTGTAGATTTAATATGAGATATTAGAGTTCCAAAAAAAATTTATTAACGTTAAATTTGAAGTCGTTGCTTGTCGTGAATGCCAATTTTTAAGTCGCTTTGGTAGTCTAAACATGAATACAAAAAAATTGCTGGAGATTGATTGTTGCTGGTTTTAATTAGTTTGAATTCTTCTGAGTAGATGGTATTGCTAATAGAGCTGATGTCTTGAAAGTTAAAAGTTATTAGATCGTCAATGAATCGGAAGATAGAGTGGAAATTTAAAACGAAAGTTCTTTCGAAGAAATGAAGAAAGAGGTTGGCTAGTAAAGATGATAAATTTGTTCCTTGTGGTATGCCTTTTATTTGTTAGATAATATTTTCTCCGTTAAAGATAAAGTTATCGAATATGCAGTAGTTGATGAGGTCTTTCCAGAAAGTTAGTGGGATTTTAAAAAGTTTTTTAAGATCATATAGAAACAGTTCATTAATAATTGCAATTTATTTATTGGAATACTCGTGAAAAGATCTTGAAAGTCGTAGGTTTCTATTGTATCAATTTTGTTATTATTAAGGAATTCAATTACTTTGTTATTGTTTTTAATAATCCAGGTGAAATTTTCTTGCTCGATATGATTTAGGACGATATTAAGATATTTTGTAAAAAATGAATCCAGGTTTGTTCATGTAGGTGTTAGTGCCGCAGCTGATGTATCTGAATTTAATTGCCTGTTTATGAAAGTTTGGATAGATAACAATATATGGCAGATTATTATTTGCATTATGGCATTTAATATTTTTTGTTAAGAGATGATGTATCTGAATTGAATAGCCTGTGTATGAAAGTTTGGATAGATAACAATATATGGCAGATTATTATTTGCATTATGGCATTTAATTTTTTTGTGAAGAGCTGAACTTTTTTTCTTAATAGTGATAAAATTTAATTTATTGAGTTAATAAGTTTCTGATGATTTTAATTCCTTGTCTAAAATTTCGAGATATAATTTTTTGCAGATAACTGCAAAGTTGCCGACTGGTTTATCAATAGGGATTATGTTGAATTGTTCTTTGCAGAGCTTTGATATTATCCTTGATATTTTGGTAGTCATATTTTTCGTCATTAAGATTGTTATTTTTGCAATTGTTTTTCATGAACTGTTTAAAGTTGAAGTATATTCACCATTTCCATTCGGTGAAGAATTGCACTGGTATATCGAATTTGGCGGCAGGTTTTAGACAAAAATGATCTAAATCATTAAGGAAGCTTCTGAAAATGTTTTTTATGGAGATCTTGAAAATGGACGGAATTTTGTACCTTTTATCATTAGTTCCCTTAGTTTGTTATTGTCAATAATGCCTAGGATACCGGCTAAAATGTGTTTATGGAAGGGATCTATGTACTTACTGTCATATTCTTCTCTATTGCAAAGACCTTCAATGTTATTTCTATTGGTCCTAACGTCTTTACAAAAGGAATTGTAGTTGAAGATTCTTCTACCGATATTTGTATCATATTTAAAGCATTTATTAACTTCTATATTTTTAATTGGAAATTTTATTTTGTTGTTTTTCTATTATGTCTTGCTACTAATATATATATAAACAAAAGAAAACATCAAAACCACTTCGTAAAAGAAAAACCAAAACAACAAAACGGAATATAACGCCATCGTCCGGGCCGCGTCATCAGCAAGGGAAATCCCGAACGATTTGAAATACTATTTCTTCGATTAAAGTATTAATTTCTTTATTGGTTATTGCATTTGTTTATGATTGTATATATATATATAATGAGTTCATTGTTGCAGTCGTTAAATAAAGAAGCCGAGTTATTAACTAATTATTATTTATTATCAAAATATTTAAGTCAATTTCAGGAGATTAGGAGAGTGGCGGATATACGTTAAAATTGAAGTTTTTGCAGGGGATTATTGATGCGTTTGTTATTTTCCTTGTGAACATAATGTTATATATATATATAACTAATGAGGCTAAAAACTAATGAGGGTTTTTCATCTGCAGATTTTCTTCTAGATCTTGAAATTAAAATAGATAATAATAAATTAAGCACTCAGATTTTTGATAAAAGAAATACTTTTCGGTTTAATATAAATAGGCTACCTTTTTGGTACAGCAATATCAGTATTCAAATTTATAGAAATATCGTCCTGAATTATATTCATAGAAGCACTAGTTTAGTCATAGGCAGAAATAAACAGAGGTCATACATTGATACATTTATTGAAAATGCTATGAGATATGGATATCCTATAAATTTCAAGTATGCTTATGTCAATAAAAATTTTTAACACCTTTAAAGTAATAGTCTTTTAGATTATAAGGAATATAAAATGGAATTCACAAAGATATTAGTATTTCACTACATAGGTAGATGGCGCCACTAGATTAAGAATAAGATTGCATCATATTTTTATTTTTAAGTAGATTTTCAAAATAATATATATTATTATAATGGGTTTAATTTAAATTTATAGTTAAAATTTTTTAATGATGTTTAGTATAGTATTAATAGCCTAATTTAGAAATAATATTTTCACTTTAAATGTGGAACTGTCTTTCGGATAACGCTCATGTCATTACAAAATTTAAGACTATGATTTGGTTTGCATTAAGTTATATACTTTCTCGTTTCTTATCTTGAAAGATTTTGGAGATTTATTCCCCAACTTTTTGTTTTTCCAACAATTCGCTTTCGCAAAGGTTTGGCGCCTCAAATTCGGATTAATGCAACATAATCGATTCCCAAGATGATTGGAATTTGATTGTTGGAATTCCAATTCCGGGTTGTCTTTTTCATAGTAGTAATAATCTAACTAGTATTAACACATTTGTATATAATCTAACTATCTTTTGTATTTCATTTGTATGATTATTGATAAGGTAACATTATTTCAATTTTAATTTTTAGTTTAATATGTGTAGAGGAACCAGTGTAAAAACGGGCACTGGTGTAAATATGGGAACCCCTCCCCAAGTGGCTATGGGAGGTGCTGAAGACTGGCCTCCAGGACTGTAGATGGCCTTACTTGTTGATATAAGATAACAGAGAACAGTTGGAACCATTCTTTCAAGTAGTGTGGATGCAGCGTGAGTTATTGAGCGAATTGGTGTTTGTTCTGGACTGCAAACTTTTGACAGGTATGTGAAATCGTTTTCTTTTCATGTTCTTATGATTGGTTTAAAATAATTTTACAGTGATATCCGGAAAGCAGAGATCCTAAGCTACTTTTAGAAGCACGCCTTTAGTCCCACACGCTTTTTGGTTACATGTGATAGTGGCCATCTTTCTTAGGTTTGGTTGGTGTATATATGGGCACCCTTTCAGTGCCAATTGATGAGGCTGCTGAAACACCGAAATGTTCCCCAGGAACTTCAAATACAGTTTCTCCGTTCGACATATCCCTTGTCCCCAACATTAAGAAGAGAACCACTACTCGTGGACGCAAAGCAACAAGATCCAGCCTCATCACTGGATAACCATACAAGGATCAGTTGACCAAGTCTCTTGAGAAAAGTGCTCCTAAGAAGACGTCCTTGATTGTTGCCGGGGTAAGAGACCGGCCAGGGGGCAGGGGTGGGAAGACCAAGGGCCTTCAGAAAAAGAAAATTCGACCCACGAAACGATACTATTCATCATCGGACTCATCAGACTGCTATGATCCTCCCCTTGTGGACAGCGATGATGATATCAACCTGGATATCAACGATGGGGATAAACCAGACTCGAGCGAGGCAATTTACATCTTTTGTGATGGAAAGTTCTCTGAAGACAGTCGCGGAGAAGTGTGGGTTAAATGTGTTATGTGCCAAATGTGGGCACACTTAGATTGTGCCGGGGCTGAAACAGCCAGTTATGTTTGCGATTTCTGTAAATAATTTTTTCTGTAATAAATAAATTCTCTACTATTTTGTATTGATTTATCCTATTTTAAAACATTTTAAACTATTTTTTGTGACTCTTTTGGAGAGGGCCCATATTTGCACCCCATTTTTTCTGGTGCTTTTTTAAAAGCTTTTTGTAAATCTTCGTTTTCGAATTGAAATAATTGGTATTAATCATTGTTTTGCCTCCTCTCTTTTAGTAAACTTGTAATAGCTGTTAATGAAGGGCAAAAATACAGAATTTTTCAAAATGAAAGTAACTTTAAGTCAGAAACAAATGCCCATATTTACACCTTTTCCTCTATATATTGAAAATGTAACATGTGTTTTCATTATTTGTTTGAAAAATTTTATATATATACGTATAACGCTTCTGCCCTTAATATCGTGTGAAAATCTCGGCCGAGTTCGTAGATGGGCTATCCATCAAAGGGGGTGAAATGGTGGAGAGGTTGAAATTTTTATTTCCCCTTAATTCCTATACAATTGAAAATAAAAAGAAAATTCAAATTAGGCAAATTATCGCCTTATCATAACGAACAATTTTAGCATTTAAAATTTTTTGATAGATGCAATTGCTTAAAAGTTATGAGCTGGAAAGTGATTTTCCCTCTCCTGCCCCCCCAACTTAAAGTACTTTTCAACCTATGCATGTTACCTCTTGTTGGAAAGCTCTAATCATTTGCAGTCTCTTCCGTCTTCTTTCATTCTTGCAGATCTAATCCTTATGAAAATATAGGAAGAAATGTTATTTTCCTTATACCTCAAGAATAATGGGATCTACCTTTGCCTTCTGGCATGCCGACTGGGATGTTTTTTATATTTCTGGGCGGTTGTGTTTAATATTATGGCACTTTTGCGTTTAACTTCGTCATGCAACGAAGGCAAACGAGTATACATTTTGGGCCAACTGGAAGTTCACCAGTAGGATCCAAAGAGTGGCGGCTCGTCCATTAAGGCTGTATAGTTAACAACACCCACTGGAATTATTATAAAAGCTTGATTTTCCTTTTTAAATCCTGTTAGGTTATTTTTTCTCACTGAAAAGTACGACCAGCAACGAAAAGGGAGGGGAAAAAGTGAAAACGAAGAAATGAGAGAGAAAATACACCAATAAGTAGGGGATACTCAGAAACAGCCCTCGCAAGCATCAAAATTCGCTCACTGCGCAACAGCTAAGTGCCGCTTCGAAAGACGAAACTAAAATTTCCTTCCACTGAGTTTGGCGGTGGCTCGGGTTTCAAACGCTGCAGTCCTTTGTCGCAAGGGCAACTGTGTGATGGATCTTTTTTCTCCCTCCCACCCGAGGATGACCTTCACTCTCTTGATTTATTTTTCTTCGCTTGTTTCTTGTTTGCTGTTACTTGGTTATGGTTTCGCTACAACGTTTCACGAAGGAAACTCATCTGCCCTAATAATAATTCGTTTCCTTTCATTAGAAGTCACTTATGGGAAAAAAGATACGTCAATAATTTTCGAAAATACAATCCAGATAATTAAAATAAAAAAAATTGGGTTATTTAGAAGTAAAACTTTTTTTAAAACATTCTATTTGAAATATATTATCTTGAGGTTTTTTTTGCAGAACTGCTTGTTTCTGGGCTGACAAGCCACCACTCATCTAAAGTTTAATTGATTGAAGGCTTTTTTTTTGAAATTTTCAGCTACAAAGGCTATTATCCCCCTATTCATTCCAACATTCGTTTGAATCCGCTTACAAAAATAAGGTAAAATTGACATGAATAGATGGACTAGAACTATTGCCTATCTAATTAAGACAAAACAAAACAAAAAAAATGGTCTCCTGCAAAGTAAAGCCGCCATCTTCTTTCCAAAGTTTGATACAAATATACAACTTTGGTGTGAAGACTGCATACCAATTTTCGTCTATCTAGCTCCTTTCATTCTCGAATTATCGCGTTCACATACGCACGAATAGACATACAGACAGAAAGTCAAACCTTAGACGAATTTGGTTAAAAATTTTATAGATCTACAATGCTAGTGAGGAAAACAACAACTGTATGCCAAATTGTATCTGTCTGGCTGGTTATGCTTCAAAGTTATCGCGTTCAAATGCACAAAGAGACAGACTTCCCTGAAAGAATTTCATCTAAGGTGTGCTAGAAATCTACTACTTAGGTGTTAATATCTCACGCCGAATTTTATCTGACTCACTGCTTTTCTGAATTACTGTGCTTATAGACGTCTACTGCGAGGATGACTGAAAGCGCAGTAGATGCTTATTATGAAATATCTGTGGTGAGCCCAAAAGAAAAAAAAAATCTATTGTGATCCCAGAAAAAACATTTTTCCCCCCAAAGTGGATTTTTCAGGCTCAAGAAGGTCTGAAAGAAGGAGATTCAATAAAATCTTGGAGTCAAATAATTTGACCATTTTAATACTTGCGCTTTGCATACTTTGTTTACAATGAATTAATTTTAATAAACATATTTTAGTTAAATATTCTAAACAATGCACTATAAATGCTTTGCGTCAAACACTGATTTACAAAAATCTTTGCTAGAAATAAAAAAAATGCCACTTCTTATTTCTTTTAAATATTTTATAAGTGAAATATTTACGTGAAAACCTTAACGAATTTTAAACTTCACATCAATACCTAATGATTTTGATTAACCTAATTTTGAATTTATATTTTATTAGAGACTAATTTGAAGTCAGGCATTGAACTTCTGAGGGTAGGTAATTGCTGAGATATCGTAAATTATGATGACCACCTTCCTCAGACGAGTCCTCTTAAGAATGTTAATAACATGGCAGAAAATCAGAGTAAGTCACGCACCTAATAAGTGTCCATGAGAGCAGTTATATTCAGTTGCTTTTGTCCGATAAGAATTTAATTCTTCGTTTATTGCTCTGAGGGAAATACTTTCCTCGGATGCCAGAACGAATTGCCTCTTTTCTCAGATCGCTAAGCTACTGGCGGATGTTATAATTTTGCAGAAGAAGGATTATGTCATAATTTTGCAAGAAGTGGATCGAGGTAAAACTCATGATTAATCCAAGTATGATTCATTAATAATACTCTTTTGAAAGATAAAATACAGAGATAAGGTAATCTTTATATGTTCTAATTAATTTATAATATATTAAATATAAAAAATTAAAATAAACAATAAAAAAATTCCTTCTTGGTGCGAAAATGGATCTTTTAACCCCATGGAACAACATTGTGTATACGCAGCATAAGGAATTTAAACTTTTAGAGTAATCGCAGGCAAAATATTGAAATAAACTGCCGGAAGCTGTTCCCCCTCTACTTTCTCGTACACTTCCACAACATGGCGCGTTTTATGTTTAGTTTTGTACAGTGGCGAATCCAGGATTTTGGTCGGGGGGGGGAGGTGATGTTATAAAAAATTTGTATCATCGGGACGTCTCACGGATCACAAAGGGCACTACGATACTTTCGATAAATTAATCAAAACACGATAAAATAACTAGCCAAAAAATGTTTTCGACCGCGTCAAAGCTACAAGTAGGAATGGAATGACTTCAAAAGTAGGAAAAGTTTCGAGACCGTCAAACCAGAAAGCAATGTTGTTACTTTTTTTTTTTAAAAAAAAAAGGAGATTAAGAACAAACAGGTGTAGTGATTTTTCAAAAATCGATAATTCTGGTTTAGCTCGGGAGGGGGGGGGTGCAGCTCCCCCTGGATTCGCCACTGGTTGTGTAGCATAGTGAAAAGAATTGAATAAAAATTTTGGACTGCTTCCCTCTGAGTCTAAAGTTTAATACAGCCCTAACTATAAAGATGCAAATAGATAATTTGAATGTAAATGTACTGAAATTCATCTATCTAATTCGCTGTATTTTTAGCTTTCGAGTTCACACGCATAGGGACAAAACTGATACAAAAGTTTCGCAGTTCTCTTCCTTCAGCTTTTGAAATAATCTTTTAACGTGATTCTAATGTTTGCATTATTTTTAAATGTGGAATGAAGTTTTATTTAGTGCCATACTCGGAGAATATTTGTTACATTTTTTGAATCTTGTGTTCTTAAATACGGCAATACAAGCCTATATTATAATTGCAATAAATGAGGAATGCAACATATTTACGGCGCTCAAAAACATTTAAAAAAAAGTAAATCAGTGTGAATCTCAGTTTATAAAATTGGCAGAATATCTTTTCATTTACACGTTTTGTGATTGTTGATTATACTCGTTTAACTCAGAGGTTATAATTTGTTTAGGACTTTATTGGTGTTATTGTGTTATTTTTTATTACGATCTCAAACATTTGTTCCAAATCCTTTATTACGACCTCAAATATTTGCTCCAGATCCTTCTGCCTCCAATACTGACATAAAATGCATGAAATCAAAGCCTAAACTCACTAAGGGGAATTCTAAATTTGCTATGAAGAAGGGCAAATCCCCAATAAAATGCTTCATGCAATAAAAATGTGACTAGAAACAGGAAGATAACTCCTGAAATTGCTATCAATAATAATAATCACAATTAAAAAACCCGTCATTGCTCCGTCCGAATCTGACACCGAATAAATGTTTAGTCATACGTCTATCTCAAACAGCGACGCTGAGATTATAACTAAAGTGACCATTTATTTTTTTCCACAAAGTAGGACATTTTTTAATTTTTGGGTAATATTATGTGAATTCAAGAAAACACATATTTCTTCAGTTTTTATTTATTAATGAAAAGATCAGGAACAAACACATGAAAATAAATACGTCATGACACATTTTTGATTAAGTATATTTGGTTCAGATTTAAAAAAGGAAATAAATTCTCGGCAGGATTTCTTAAAATTAATTCGGTAATTAAAGTTGCTTTATAAATTGCGACTTGCAACTATGTTTCCTAGCTCGTCCACAACTCATTCATAAGAAAAAAAAGACCCTTTCCACGGGTGCATTAGTGCCGGGCAGACATAGAATATATTCAATAATTATGCCAAAGTTCGTATGATTTAAATTATGGGCGTAAAAGTGTTTGAGTAATTTCACCCAACGACTCCCAGTGTTTCATTCTGTCATTTCTTGCGGTGTAATGTAGTTAGAACTAAGTGCGAGACAGCAGGCTTCTGACAATCATTCATATGTGTGGCAAGTATTGTCCATGTTCCACCATCGTCGGACTACTAGACAATACCGTAAGAGTTTTTGATTTTTGGCCACTTCTTGTTTGAAATTGTTATCGTGGGCTGCTCTCTTTCTGAAAACGGGACATTTGGACGTCCCGAAGTTGCGCATGGGGACAACGAGACAGGCTACCGAAAAACGGGACTGTTCCGTTCAAATCGGGATGCATGGTCACATTAAGTATAACTGAACTACAGGATTTTATCAGTTAGCCTTCCCTGCAGCTATCTAATTTTCACACTACAAAGACATCTCCAAAGAAAAAAAATCTCCACCTGTTCGGAACAATGACGATGAGTTGTCGAGAATTCCGGAGCCCGGTTTTGAGTCTGAACGCCATCTAGAAGTCACAACTCATGTTTTTTCAGCCCCATGATACGGTGTTTTTTCGCTACATTTTAATTCACTCAGTTGGTCTACAGATGAGTTTTAATGACACGAATTTAATTTCAAATTGATATTCATATTTAATTTTAGTCTACGACTTCAGCAATTTTTATTTTTCATTTCTTCGTTTTACAGATTGCTGTCACTTTCTTAAAAATAGTTTCAATATCTTATTTTTGTTAGATTTTAGCGATGAATGTTTTACCATTTGTTTTGCGTAAAATGGCTAAACACGGTTCTAGCGCCGTAAACTCCCACAACAACAGAAACAACGACAAGAAAGACTGTCTAAGCATAAAAGTCAAGTTATTAGTTTTTTTTTTCTTTTTACTTAGAATGTGATAGTTATTTTGCAAAGGTCTATTTTGCAACGACTTTTTGTTTATCAACACGTTTACGTTAGAAAATGATGCTATATCTCTCTGAATCTTTTTAAAAAATAAATAAATATCTCTTAGAAGTGCTGTTTTCTCTACAAGAAAGTTAAAAACAACTTTTTAAAGCTTGTTAATTAAGTTACGATATTTATCCGTGTAGTTTAGTTTATAGTTTAAAGATAAAATTTCAGTCTGACGGAAGAAAATAAGGAAATTGAATACTATGCTCTTTATTTTCCTAATATATTAGGAGACTTCAAAAGAAGTTCAGAAACAAAAACAAGGTTTTTAATTACTGGCAAAGAATGTTTGCTTCTTGTAAGACAAAGCTCCATTTTTTGTATCATGTTTAAAACAAGAATTTAGGATTAGTAACACGCAAGCTCGGTGATGAGCAAAGACTGCTAAAGACATAATATAATGAAAAGATATATGAACGGAAGTTTTGCATGTTTCTCCCAAAATATCAGTTGTTGAATGTGAATTATAGGAATTAGATAGAATGGATTTTGGAGATTCTGAATCTGTTTAACTATTTCTGTATCTTTTATAGCAGAAGTTGTAGAATTCTGAAACTGTTGGATTATTTCTACATCCTCTAAAACAGAGTTTCCCATCCTGTGGTACGCGTACCCCTAGGGGTACGCGAAGTACTAGTTCGGGGTACGCGAAATCAAAGTTGGTAATGGAGAAAACAAGAAAACATAAGGAATTAAAAAAATCGCAGAATTGTGTTTCCCCAAGTGAATACTTGCTATTTAATAACTATACCACTTGAAAAGTTAATTATTATAGAGTGTGATTTTTAGCTATCCTTACCTATAAGTTAATGCGAAATTATTAAAATACTCATTTCATTTATTTTGGCTTCGAACTAATACTATTATAAAAATGCAGTAAAATGTAAAATAAAAAATAAGCCCAGCAAATGTTATTAATTCGACTCATTTGACTGTTAAGCTAGCATAAGTCCATAACATCATTGATAAAAACTTCGATGTATAGACGAATAGTGGGGGTAGGATATGATAGTAGGGGTGGGGTAGGCGAAAATATAGAGATTAACCAAGGGGTACGCGAGGGAATAAAGATTCGAAACCCCTGCTCTATAACAATAGTGATAACAATTTAAACCAGCAGTTTTAGGTAAGGAACGAATCTCAAAACTGTTTCCATTGGAAAAAAGTCTTCCTATTTTTCTTATCTGTAAATTTTTTAACTAAACTTTTTTATAAGATTCCTTACATTCGTGGCTCACTTAGTGGATTTCGTTCCTTTTTCACATTTAGCAATGAGTGTCTATATGATAACAAGGGTTTGCTTGTTCCCTTCTTCAAACTGACTTTGGTCACGGCCTCCGGGGCAGAGGGCTCCAGGTTCGAAACTTGATTTCACTGAAGATATCAGCCGTGTATGCACCCTGTTTCACGTTAAATAGTACATAGTGGCCAAACATCCTCCCACCGGTGTGGTGAGAAAGTTTAGAGAGAGGAGTGCCAGATCACGTGCCGTTCTCGCCATCTGACCGCGGTTCCTTTCCAAAATAGTTCTTGTGTTGCTTCAAAACGGGACTTTAATATAACTAAATTAAGCTTCAGATAGCTGGTTTATTTACTTAAAATAAAGCCTATGAGCATTTATTTCTTTTTCTAATAAATGTTTTCCTCAGCTGGCGAGTCTTGTCCTTTTTCAGCGATTATTACAAAATATTTTCAAAAAATGAGTCCCTCAAATATTCATATAGTCGCTATAGTTTTCACTATGGTAATTAAATAATTTTTTAAAGAAAATGCGGGGAAAAAATGTGAAATTTTATTTAGTTTTCAAGAACTCTTAACACTGCACGCTTCCTATAAAAGGTATTTTTTTGTGTGAAGCCACTTGGATCAATAATGAAATAATCAGCAGAAAAGTCAATATCTTATACGAGGCGTTGAGAACCAGAACGGAGCGTCCCATAATTTTCACTAAACTGAACTGTTCTAGACTCGATAGCAGCACTTGTCAAATGGTTCTTTTGCACTATTTATAAAATATGATTCTTAGCTCAATTTAGCAAAGCTGTGGTGTGGTTCTCAACGCCTCATATAAGCTGGAGAATATTTCATTAGGCAAAGAAATGCCGATGCACTCTTATTACAGCATATGTGCAAATTCTTTGTTTGCATTTATTCTAGTTTACCCCAATAAAGATATTCTAGATGCTGCATCCCGGTAGTGCATGACTACAAACATCGAAAGTTAAGAAAAAAATCTTAAGGATATAAAAGTCAAGGTACGTATGATATAATCTTGCAGCATAGACCTGCAAATAAAACCTGTAGCTCAGCAACTTGCCAATACACTGTTTCGGTTTCTAGGAACGAAAAACCATTCTACAGCTCAGAACTCGCCCCTTCGATTTCTGGCTCTTCCCGACGGCATATTTACAAACCCTACCCTGATAGAACTGAGGCAGGAAATCGGCCAATACCATTGGCTACGAGGAGCAGTGACGTCGTTTTCAGCTCTCGCACGAAGCGTACGGCAATCATAACAAAACAAGAGTCGTCCTACTTTTCTTCTCCGTTTTCCCACAGTTGAGCACAGAAAACATTCTTCCGTGGGTTGTAATATTTTTAAAAATGAAATTATTTTTTAAAATATCATAAAAAAATAAAACATCCCACACTGTAAGAAGTTATACTAGTGAAAAGTACACGCACGAGAGCAAAGAACGACGTCATCGGGTCTCGGCGAAGCGAGCCAATCATATTGTCCGATTTCCTGCCTCAGTTCTATCAGGGTAGGGTTTGTAAATATGCTTCCCGACGTTTAAGAAAGAATCCTACTGACAGCAGTTTGCTACGGTTAGGGTGCAGTTGTTTTTTATATGCAACCGAAGAATTTAGGAAGACAGCGCTTAACAAATGGCAAGAATAGATGCATTTATGTATCAAAAGTTCTGGCTGACACTTCAAGAAGAAGCAGAAATATAATTATATTGACAGCAACCGAGCGGTTGTTATACACTTACTCGTAACATAAATCTGTACACTTAAATTTCTATACCTTTCTCAAACTTCTCTTCTTCACTTCGTAACCCACTCTTTTGTCAAGTTATGAATTGATCTACGTGCCTACATAAGTGCCACGTCGCCAGATAGCGCTGCACAGTGATACGTGCTACTGACAGTTTTTGGTCGCATATATTTACCTATATATTGTAACAAAATGCATGATTAATGCGCAAAAAATTCCAGAAATCAGCGGGAGTTCCTAAACCATACAAAAATTAAAGAAATAATTATAGGATGAGCTGTCTTATCTTTTTTAACACAATAACGTGAAACATGTTAATAATTTAATAACATGAAACTAACGCAAATTTGTTGATAACAGAATAATTAGCAAGCAGGGAAACGTACCCATTAACTTGTATATAAGATGAACAATTGCTTTTGCTCACAAAATTAGAATTTTGCCTTCCACTACATTCTCATCAAAATGCAAGAAACGTTGAAAAGAAATGAGTGGATTTAATCAGCAGTAAAAAGCTGTTATTAAGTTGTCACCATACGAAACTCATGACAAAGCATTCGGATATTATTATGGAAGTTTTATAAATGGGAAAGAATCATATGAATATTTATTAGTTTCGCCCAATTTTTTGGCTTTTTTCACTAGAACTACATTAGGTAGCCAACTGCATTAGCTGAAAAATTTCTTCTTGCGCTTGTGGGAAATTTTTTTTCTTCTAAAGTCTTTGAAAGAAGTTTTAAAAGTTTGAATGGATTCCATCCGAAGAATATGAATTCCAATAAGCAGCGCCCGCAGCATTGCTTTATTGGAATTCATATTTTTATGCCTTTGTGACATTTGCATATCCATTCATTACGAGCTCCGGCATTCCTTTCACTCTTTCAATGTCTCGGTGATAAAAATGAATTCTCTTTCACTAAAATATTTCGCTCATAAATGTCTGCGTAACAAAAGAGGAAAATTTCTCTTCCATTCTGGGGCGCAGATGTATGAAATCGGGATTTCCTGTAGAATACAACCTCGTTAAAAATGGAATTCCATCTTTGTAATGATGTGAGTTACTTATTCCTCGGCGAGAAGCTACGAAAAGTCTTATGAATCAATATAACTATAAAAGCTATGTCCATTCTGTTTTTTTCTTCTTTGCGACGAATTTAAATTATCATTAAAGGGATAAAAATAGAAAAGAGCAAAACTGTCTAATTATTTTCAGTCTTTTACATTTCTTTGAATTTGTTTAATCACTATTTTTAAATATATTTTTTCTTCAACTCTTTATACTTTCTCGCTTATAAAGTAGCACATCCCAAAAATGACTAGAATTATTTTAAAATGCCTTTTAGATCATCCATGTCGACTCATTCGTTCTCAAGTTCATTCCCTTTTAGGGTGGCAACCTTTCTGCAAATCGCATGTTACAAAAATCGTTATGCCCAAAAATGCAACGGCTGATGCAATCAAGCCAGATGAAGACAAGACATACGAATCAAGTCTAAGACATTATTATACTACTGTGCTTCTGACTAGAGGTTTAAAATTTAAGGAGTTTCAAGGGCCACGGGTCATTTTCAAAGAGTTTTAGTTAATATCTTGATTAAAAATGCATATACGCAATCATATACTAAATAAATTAAAATATTTACAGCACTTTGATATTCACTACGAACTTCAATTATAAGAGAAATTATTAAAGAGATTATATGTAAGTGGATGTACTGAATTTTAAAGGAAGACTGTTATATCTTTTCATAGAAAATCAAAATTCCTAGAACAGATGGAGTATTTTAGTCATTTGTCTTCTCCTAAGTATTAAACCAATGCGAAACTAAAAATATTTTGCACTTCAGTATCATCTAAACGTTAATCTTTGCAGAACGAATTTAAAAGATGCTTAGATTTAAACAGAATCTAAAATTCTTTCGTGCGAACGTATTGAGTTTTAATTAAAGTAAGTATATAATTAATTTTAAGAGCAATTTGGAATTTTCAGTCTAATGTTAGCTATCAGTTCAAAAACGTGAAGAATATCGTTTGGAAAAATATAATTTTTTGTTTTAATTTAATCTTTTCCGTTTTTAAAATTCATCCTTGAAATGCAGTCATATTAATTTTTAGCCAATTGCTGGATGGAGAAAAAAATTCACACATCTGTACATCGTCAAGAGGTACAACTGATATTTTTTTGCCATTCCTAAACAGTTCTAAAGAGGAAAGAGAAAGATATAACAATATTTTTTTATGTAATTTATAATCACTTCTCAATATTTTAAACTCAGAATTATAAATCCTGTGTAGAACTTTTTCCTCATGATCCATTCGTTTCCTTAACTCGAAGTCTTACTAAATTAATCAGAAGAACCTTTGTCTACAAATCATCTACATCATCGTGTATTTATATTTTAAAAAATAAACTGCATAAATATATCTTTCTAAATGAACGTATTCATTCTTCAGACTAAAGTTTAATTTTCCGAAGAAGTTTTTCCCTAATGCGAGCAAGAAAATAAAATGGAATTGCTTCTCCTATTCCAATATTAAAATAGAAAACGATCGAAATTTTCAGTTGTCTGGACACAAGTGCTCCTGTCTGGATCCTTAATCGCCTGTTACGGTAAGAGTAAGAAAAAAGCTGAAGCAATATCCTTCGATTCCTTTGTTCAGGGCAAGATTCATCCTAGGGATAAATGTGTGTTTGCCTCCCGATTCATACAGTAGATTGGCTTTTCAAAATGTCAAATTTGAAACCTTACAACTCGGATCAACTTTTAATTTAAATTGGAAAATAGAATAATAATGAATCCATTTGAAAGGATATTGCGTATAATTTATCAAAAAAATTAGAGAACACATTTTAAAGTAAATATTCATTCCAACTAGATTGTATAAATAGCATGATTCAACAAAAATAAAAACAAAGTTGAAATAAAAAAGGGGCTATTGTTCTGTTTTACCTTGTTAACTATATAGAGTTATTTTCTTTCTTGGTGGCATATCTGTTACAGTCATTATGCTAAATCGGTTATTAACCTTCCAGCGGGTGTGCGTTTTCAAAAGATACGTGCATTGTGCATCGTATTACATATTTATATCGTAATTTTATAAATTTAAGTGCAATTTTTATTTATAAAATCTTTGTTTACTATTAAGTTAATAAATACAGATAACATAAATAAAAGATGTATTTATTTTTGTAAAACAGCACGATATATTTATGTAATACGATGCACGATATGTCGTAAAATTTGTGCAGGCGCGCCCGCTGGAAGGTTAAGCAAAATAACCAGATCATTAAGCGGTTATTATGCATAATAAAGGATTTTTATGCTGTTATTATAAATAATAACCAATTATTCACAATGACCGGAAAATATCTGCAGTACCACTACTGCTACCGATCTCTCGAACCACGGGAGCCTGGTGCAAGAGCCTCCGTTTCGAAATTAAATGATCGAGGGTTCGAGACTCGATTCCACAGAAGATGCGCAGTGCATGACGCGTGACGTATTGAAATTGAATTAAGAACATTGTGTAGAGTCAAGAAATTATTGATATGTCGAATCGTAGTTGTGATTGGAACCATAGTTTCGTAGATGCTTCATAATACTTGGAGATGAGACTGTCTACCGTCTTTAATTCTGTCGAACGACTAATGCTGCGTATATCGAAATGCACTTCGATGGATATAAAACTTGGTAATTTAAAAACAAAATTTATTTGTATATGTGTTTATTATTGTCCGTAATACGATTTCGTAGTCCCAGCATTCTTTAATGATGATCCTGCATTTAATATTTAACAGGAATGTTCTCTAACTTACTCGTATATTTACACAAAATGGCGTATTTTGAACTTCAAAATACAGTGAAAAAAATTGCGAATGTATTTTGAACCTCTTGTTTGGACTGATTGGATCCCAAATTTAATTGGATTCCAAATTTAATCAGATTAAGTGGATTCCAAATTTAATCGGATTAATTGGATCCCAAATTTAATCGGATTAATTGGATTCCAAATTTAATCGGATTAATTGGATCCCAAATTTAATCGAATTAATTGGATTCCAAATTTAATAATTTTTTTACAAATCTACAATAGTTGTCTTAAAACCACATAACGATTTTTATCCTTTTGCCTTGTTGCGTGGACCGCGGTGGCAAGTCTAATGGTAAGGTCTCGACTTTGGGGCTGGAAGGATACAGGTTCGAAACCAGATGTTACTGAAGATCCGCTGTGGCTGTGGGCTTGCTGCACACTAAATCATACGTAGGGGAGCAATCGCCCTCCCACTGGTGTGGAGCGGGGCGTATCAGCTCAGGCGTCGTCCTCGTCATCTGACCGCGGTCAGAAAATAGCCCTCGTGTTGCTTCAAAACGGGACGTTAAAACAACTAAACTAAACCACGTTGCGTTTCTGAGGTATCGCGTTTTTGGACGAACAGACAGCTAAACAAAATTTCTAAAATGGATTTTTTAGACTCGGGAAGATCTGAAACGTGCAGATTCCTCAAAATGCCGCGGTCGAATTTTTCGACGATTACAATGTGGCACTATTACGGCCTTATTCACCATCCATTGTTAAACCATGATCAGCGGTTAAATGATGGTTCTGCTATGATGATGCGAAAGCTGACCGAAGTGCGTCGCCAAATGTATACCCTAGCGGGTTGCTATTTTGGCATGGTATCTCAAATTCTCGGTTGTTGGCGATTTTTAAAATTATACTCAGCCTTCGAGCCAAACGAGTTTCTCGCCAACTCGCCAGTTAGGTTATACATCCAGTCGATCATTTCGGTCAGCATTCGCTTGTTTGTGTAAATTCACTTTCAACCGCTGATCATGGTTTAACCATCGATGGTGAATAAGGCTGTTAGTCTTTCATATAGGAATTATTCTTTCTAAATTATGTTTGGTGGTGTCGCTTAACAAGCAATATCACCTATTTCAACTTTTTTGAAATTTCAAAGAGGGAAAAAACTGTAATTTTCTGAACCAATAGCGAAGAAAATAATATTGAAGAAAAAGCTGTATTTTTCGCCAGCAATAACGAATATTTCTGAATTTTTTTACACATCTGGTAGGAACATGCGGTCTCTTGCTGATATCAGATGTTAAAAGAAATTCAGAGATGTTCGTTACTGGTTGTGAAAAATTCAGTTTTTTCTACCGCTTTGAAATTTAAAAAAAATTGTGATATCTGGTGTTGCTTCTAAGCGACGGTACTGAAGATAAGCATAAAATTTATCACACTTTTATGCAATTCGCAAGATTGATGACTATCGCTAATCCTGCGAAAGTACTTTTTGGTCTCCTTAGAAGGATTGAACGCTGTAAACGTCAGGGGAGGGAGAACATCTGTCTTTTGAACTAATTGGAACTTGCCCGTATCTTCCTAAAAATAAATGCTATATGACATTATCCGCAAGATTCATAATATCCAAGTACTACTTAAAATGCGACATTTGTTTTCAATTTATCCTCCAAGAGCTGCTCTCAACTCGATTAGTTTGAATTTAGTCTCAGATATTAGGGGGGAAAACAAAATTAAGTTTTATGAGATTTATGCTTGAGAACTTCATCAGCTGCTTTAAAATTGCAAAGATTAAACCTTGATTTTGAATACTAAAATTAAGTAACAAAAAATTCACAAAATATGAGTATTTGAACAGCGAGGCGCCATTAGTCTATATTCATCTCTTGTTAGAGGTGCGTAATTTTTTGCAGACGATTCCTAGACACAGGTTATAATTTTTAAAATACATAAGCTGATTAACATTCTTTCAAAATGTAAGAAAAAATCCATTCATGTGGCTGTTTCCTTAAGACAATCAATTTATATTTATCTAGCTGTACTACTCACCCTGCAAAATAATAAAGATAACATTTATGCCAAAAAAGAATCTTATCAGCACTTCTTTTTATAAATCCTTCGATCATTATTATTTTCACTTTCTCTTATTTGAAGTATAAAAAGGGAAAGTATTGTAACGGTCGAGATATTCGATCGTGTTTCCATGCGACCAGGTTTCAGGTATACTCCAGTCCGAAAAATCCATTTTAGAACTACGTCTGTGTGAGAAGACAGACTGATGACGTTCGGTGCGTAGTCTTTACACCCGATTTGTAAATTTCTGTGACAATTCTGGATTCAATCTAATGTCTAAACTAAGAGAATCTGTCTGTTCTTATATATGTATAACTGAAAAATGCAACTAACTAGACAAACGGAATTTGGCATATGTAATTGGCTTTTCATTTCTGACAATATTAATTAAATTGCAAATCTTTGAAACTTTAAAAAATTAAACTTTGTAGAGGGACGAGACTCATGTTTATATGGAATGCCGCTGTTGAAGAATTAATTCAATTTCAGGAACTATTTTTATTAGATGGCTAAGTTCCACGACACAGTACATTAAAAGGTACACGACGCAAGACAGAGAACAACAACACAAGACAAGTACACAGAAGAAGAAGAGAGAGAGGCATCATGGGAAAAACCCGGATGGCTCTAGTAGCGCCACCTACCATAAAAAAGAGAAGGCAGTGAATTGTAACTGCTACAACTGTTTATAAAAAAATTATTGTATAGCACATAATCATAATTACACCACTTTTATTGAAATAACTATTTCTTCTTTCTCGAATTTTTACCTCAGAACATCTCCCACCAGGGGTACCACGAGTACGTGAATGAGAAGTCTCCGGGTGAGTAAGTGGGTTTTCTCTCCTGGTCGGGGGTACATTAATGGTGAGAGTCGAGTTACCCCCATCTAGTGATAGTACGTACACACTTCATTCGGGATCGTTAGGACAGATATTATTCAAGGTCCCTGAATGCCTAGGCAGGACATAGGTAATTCCGTTTATGGTTGTGGTTACCGCAGAACATTAATAGCAAAATGTATTTCTTATATTATTGTTATTATTGCGATATTTTAGATAAAAATTAATATTACAGGTAAAATATTAAAATGGATATCTTTAGGGCAGTAGTCGTTTAGTAGTTTTTTTTTCTTCTTTTTAATGAAGTTTGAAAGAAAAAGCTCAAATTCGAATCCTTAAAATTTTCTCTTTCGTCATTTTAGGCGAAGCACTTTCGAATACCTGAGGCGTTATAATTTTTTTTAAACATCAAAATAGTTAAGAATGACTCGTGACCAAGGCAAATCGACGTATATACGAGAACGTCGTGCTAAAGAAGTTTCGCTGTGGTGAAAAGGTATTGATTTCGAAGAAAGCAAAACATGTGAGTAAATTTTAGTTTATTATATTTTTGAAAAGTTTTGCTAACATAAATGTCAATCGAATCATATCCTCGCATTTAGCAGAAATATTCTCCAGAAAACCCAGCAGGAAGAAAAAATTCTAATCAAAGAACAATAAAATAGAAATTAGCAACTAATAAATGCGGAAGACTAAAATCAAATGCTAATGAAATTTTTTCCGAATAGATTAATTAAATGGCTACAACAAACAGATTTTGGCTTTACAGCCATATGTTTCCTAACTTGTATAGACTTTTCCTATTGTATCAAATGCTTGAACTCGTCTTTTCTTGGATGCTCTGAATGCATTGAAATGAAAAGGATTATTTACAGAATAGTCATGTTGTAAATATCGGTTGAGATGCAAAGAAACTATTCTTACGAATATTTTATATTTCTTTCAATAATTTAGGGAATATCTAGCGTTTCTGAAAGAGATATTTGGTTGAGATTCGATTATGTTTTCTTCCAAATGTTAGACGAAAGAACAGCATGAGATATTGAAAAGCTGGCTGAGTTTGCGATTAAGAAAAGAAAAGTAAATCAAATAAATCTTTATTGAAATTGGAAATCGTTTTTGAACAAAAGAAATGAAAGAGATGCGGGTAACCGGATCATATTGTGTTTCCATATTCATGAGGAATTTCTTGGAATTCCAACAACTGTCTTTTCTTTGGAAATATTCTTTCGCAATCTGAAAGCAAATTCGGAGACATCTGTCACAAATGTATACATTCCATGTTAGGAGTTGAAATTGGATTGAAAGCTAACGAAAATTCTTCAAATCTCCATTGCTTTCTTTTTTGAATTCTTAACGAAATTATATTTTTCTCAAAATGTCGTTTGAAGAGTTTAAAGCTTCGGTGATTTCTGATATCTTCTTGTGTTTGTAAAATCAACTTTTCAGAAAAATTTTTTTTATTACATGGCGAATAATTCTGCACGGATAAAGTCGTTGTTAAGACAGTAGAGATAATCAGAATCAGCAGATAAGCGCAGCAACTTATATAGATTTAGAATAAAGGTCCCTATACAGGGCTATGTTCGGATAGACTCATAATTTTTTGAACCATGGTCGGATGACGAGGACGATACATGAGCCGCAATCTCACTTCCAGAGTGGAAGGAGTGTAGTGGCAGCAGCGTCAAGCCACTCATTTTATCATTCTGGAAAACCTGCACTTTTGTATACAGAGATCTCAGTGTGTGTTCCCATGTCTTTTCTGCGTGTGGACGCTGTCGCAACCTTATACAGGACCTTATAAAGTTCTGTCACGAACGAATAAAAATTTCATCATCCTGGGATAAAAAAATCCCTTTTCGGCAAGCGAGGACAAAAGGTAGATTCCTTTACGTTAATGTTAGAAAAGTAATGAAAATAAACCCACACATTGATCAATACAGACGCAGCCAATGACTTTATCGTTTTCTACACATTGCAATATTTACGCTATGATTCTGTTTTCTTGTGACATTTAATTTTTTACTATATCAAGGTTTTATCATTCATTTTTTTTATTCTAAAAGTTATGATAGATTTTTCTATCAGTACATAGGTCAATTTTAAAAAATCTCAATACATAATCATTCAACAGTGGAGTCATAAAGAAATAAACAACTCAACAGTACAAATATCTCTAAATGTACATTAAGCCCGCCTATCTGAAACAGTAGCAGAAATTGACACTTGACACGGATCAAGAACTACTGCTAGATTTAAAAAATCAGTTTATTTATTAGGTACCATATAATTGTGCGAACGTTGCTTTCATGCTAAAATCACATGACATGAAACATTTTAAACATTACTTCATGGGCCCATTTAGAGAACCCTCTGGTTACAGAGATAATAGTCACTAAATTCTTAACAGAAGAAAATAAAAATTATTAAACATTTGTGAGTTCAAATTTGTACGTGTGTTTAAAGCATGGGATATTGTTCGCTCAACTACTAGTTTGGCTCCTTTTCTAATTTATAGCAACCCTTTGACAGCGCCATCCTGCATCTCTGTCAGGTTAGAAGTTGTTTGGTTTTCATGTCTGCAAGTGGTATGAGCACCAGAGGCGTCTCGCCTATGTATTTCACATCATGTTTTTATTAGATATTGAAACGCATATCTACTCTACCACATGAGTAACGCATTGGATTCATATTCAAGATTGTTTTTAGTATTTCGCTTACGCATTCACTGTGATATCGCAGTTACCATGTTTCAATTTTATTACTATTGTTCGGAACTTCCAGCTCTTGCATGAGCATATTCAACCTATGCCAACAGGCAGCCATTGAATTTATATCTGTATATATTGATTGGAATAACCTGTATATATGTAAATAAAATCATATATTTATAAATAATCCAGTAAGTCCGCTCAATTCGACAGATAAAACACAAGCAGATATCAATGCAGCCATTTTGACCAGTGAGAAATTTAAATCACCATCAACAGTTAAAAGCAAATATAAGGCCAGGGCCCCCCCCCCAAAAAAAATTTTAGAAAGTTAATTAGATGTTTTCTATATGAGAAAAGAATGAGAACTATTATATATATTTTTATGGCTGTACATATTAAATTTATTAAACAAATCTTGGTGCAGCCATGTTTAGTTAAATATCAAATTAAAAGTAATCTGGCAAATTAACTAATTATCAAATTAACTAGTAAAATTAACTGTTTGATGAGTAAAATTAATTAATATTTACTTAAATAAAATTAAATATTTAGTTAATTTAGCTGACGATATCTTCACTAAAACCTTTTTTTATGGCTTATAGTATATGCCAGCAATCTTAATCGATGTAATTATCTAATAATTATCCTTATTTAAATAAAAAGGTATTGTGTCTATGAATGTATGCTCCATACTCTCCTAAACCACTGGACTGATTTCAACCAGGTTAGCACACTTTTATTTAAGACGAGAAAGTTCGTTCAAATTTTCAAAGCCCAAAAGTTACATAGATTTCCAGTTAATTAAAAAAATTAAGCAATTCGTTTCGGCGTTATCTTTGGAAAACATTATGTCTGAACACCTTCAGTGCCAAAAATTTCATTTCCATACAATTTGTTTCTCTAATTTTAATATTTTAAAATTAATTTATACAGAATTCGTAACAATATTCTTTATTGTTGAAGAACAAGCATAATTCGGATATATATATATATATATAGTTGCCAGAATACATTCACAGAATTCTGGACGAATGCTGAAAAGAATTTTAAATAGACGATTAACAATTTATATCAGGTTCAACTAATGATTGATTTATTTTTCGCATTCTTCAAATTGATGAATAATTAACTAGTTAATTTAATTGTTTCAGCATATTCATTGAGAACCTTTCTTTTACTTTAGTTATTGGTAACAAAATTTGGAAGTAGCTATATAACAACTAATAATTTATGGAGAAAACGGCTGTTTTTTAAAATCGTTTGTTTCAATTATTCCCATTTTAATTAAAACATTTCAGATAAGAAAAAAAAAATTGTGTATAATTTTTTTTATACAATAGTAGTTTTACATTAGAAATATTAGACACTTGAAAACATTTTAATCGGAACATAAAAAGTGGAGTAGTGCATTTTGATGAGACTTATAACTTCTAAGTAATTCTTGCTGTCAGAAACTTTCAATATAAAAGTAGTTGTTATAATAGGTGATAATTCCCTAATTGAAGGGTTTCTTTCTATCTTCAATCTTAGCAGAGTAATGGGAAATGATAAATTGGGGAGATTGAATGGCCTTTTCAGCTCATAACTTCTAAGCAATTTTAGCTGACAAAAAACTTTTAATATAAAGTTGTTCGTTATGATGGAGTGATAATTCCATGAATTAGTTACTTTTCTATCTTTAGTCGTAACAGAGCTATGGGAAATGATAAAATGGGGGAGGGAGAATGAAAATAGCATTTTTAGCTCATTAAAATTATAGCTATCAAAGAGTTTCAATACAAAAAGTTATTTTATTACGAAGAGGCAATAATTCGAATATTTTTAGTTATCATTCTATCTTCAATCGTAAAGGAATTATGGGAAAATGGAAATTTTCAGTCCCCACCATTTCACCCCTTTTAGCTGGTTAGCCTATCTACAAACTCATTAGTACTTTCACCGACCTTGCAACATATCCCTCGCCGGTTAAAATCTAATAAAATTACTCTAGTTAGTGTTCACAAAATAACATGGGCAAAAAAAGCGTTATGTATGCACTCTATAATACTAATACGGAGAAGAACATTTCGCCCTCTATTCTCATAGGATTAGAGCTGCAGGGTGAAGCAGGTGAAGACACTGCAAATGACGAGGAAGCTTTCCAACAGGGGAGTACATGCATAGGTTAAAACGCATTACTTTAGTTAGGGAGAAGGAGGGGAAGGGTGGAAAATCACTTTCAGCCCATAACTTCTAAGCATTTGTAGCTAATGAAAAAAGCGTAAATAAAGTTGTTTGTTATGATGGAGCGATAATTCGCCTGATTTGAATTACCTAACTCTATTTTCAATTGTAAAGGTTATAAGAGAATGAAAATTTCCACCCCCACCATTTCCATCCCTTTGAAGAATGAATAGCCCATCTACGAACTCGACCAAAGTTTTACTATCCCTTACAACATATCTCAGGCTGGTTAAAATTAAATCAAAATTACTCAGTTATCGTGTTCACAAGATAGCATGGGAAAAACATCTCTCTCTCTCTCTCTCTCTCTCTCTCTCACACACACACACACACACACACACACACACACACACACACACACACACACACACACACACACACACACACACACACACACACACACACACACACAATTGTATATATAGTGTGTGTGTATCTCTCTTTTACCACCCCAACGAAGGGGTGGTTTTGGGTTCTAGGGGTCATGATCGATGAAGATCTGCAGAGAAAA
>BGPR01009063.1:0-59755 GCA_013235015.1 Araneus ventricosus
TAAGATGTGATATGTAAATATGTTCTTAAATGTGGTCGTCTAATAAATGTCTATTTTAAATCATACGATTCGTCATTTCTAAAAATGCTCCATCTCATAGAAATTCCACTGCATGCAATAAGCCAGGACGCTTTTAGCTTATCCAGCAGCTCTTCATAATTAGTATTACTCAAGCTGCCTGTCTCTACTTTACGAGACTAACAAGTGATATTGGCAAACTCGCTTCCTGTGCATAACAATATGTTTTCTTCTTCCTGACGAGCGACTCGCCATGATATTTTTCAATTTATTAAATTTTCTTTTCTTTTTTGTCCTTTTCTTTTTGTATGTTCTTGAATTTTTGTTTTTTGTTTATATATATATGTGTGTGTGTGAAAATTAAAAACAACATCAAACGCAAAATAAAAACACAGCAAACAAAAAAGACGGCATACAAACATATGTGCTAGTCTACAAAGCACTCAAATCTCCCAGAGAGACGTAGCGATAGGAACACATATATCAAAAGAACAAAAAACAGAATTTATCAGCCTCAAAAGCATTTAGAATCAACAAGAAGCGAGCATGATCAAAAAGGAGAGCAACAATAACCACAAACTACACCCTCTCTAAACCTCGTAAACACAAATAGACTAAATACAAAATAAGAATTAATAAATGTATAAACTAACAAATTTAAACACAAAACCAAATATCTCCATTAGTACAAAAGTGGGGATCCAGATCACATAAGAAACCTCACAAAAAATACCGAATATATTGAAGTTATATAAACATCAAAAGACAAAGTAAAACACCGCAAATGCAAACCAACGTAAAAATACATATCTAAAGAGAACAATATAAATACAGAGCGTTCAGATATTAAAAGTCAAGTATATCAAAAGGATCTGTACATACAGTAATCAGCACTACAAGAACACACAGCAGTTAGAGATACACAGCTTCAAAAATTCCAAAAATCACATAGATATTATTATGTCTAGTTTTAAAACAACATAAATGAAGACCTCAATCAAAAACCAATAACATAACTACATGGAGAAACATTTAAGACAGCGTCAAAAAGTGTGCCAACAAGAAAAAAAAATTGCGTATAAAATTAATAATTATTAAATTAAAAATCTCCACTAAATTACAGATACAAACATTATATTTATTTATTATATGTAATACAATATTCCAAAATATATGTAATAATACAGTATTCCAAAATATGTGAAAAAATAAGGAGTTACATAGAAAGGCTAAACAATGACAAACCACAACCTGAATCCAACCAAAAGTACGAAGTGGAGAAAAAAAATTAATTAATTAATTTACAGAAGTCTGCACCCCTTTAAGTTCGTTGCAAACTTTATTCGAGATAAAACAAATACTCTAGAGCTAACCAATAGACATTGGATTCTTAAGAATACTAGAAAACCAAATGGGTTTGTTTGTCTCTGAAGGCCGAGTGAAATGAAAATCAAGAGGATGGGGGCCGTCGAACGCGAAATTGTCGGCATCCCCCACGACACTGCAGATGCAATAAAGGCTATTAATTTGTTTAAAACGATATAAATAAGCAGGAAATGTACAATGCCCAGAAATAAAAAATAATAATTGTCTCTTATCTATAATATAAAGCAGAAAATACATGTATCCGTCCGTCTGTCGGTCACAAGAACTCCTCCTAAACAGTGAACGGTAGCGACATGAAATTTACACACGGCATTCTAGAGCATATTTTTAGGTCAAAGGTGTTATTTTCAACTTCCAGAGTTAATTAGTTCTTAAGATATTTAATTAAACAACGAAAATTAGCCGCTCTTAAGCCTAATGCTTAGATGTTTTTTGCCAATAACTTCTGAAATATTTATTAGACAACAATTATTTTTATGCCATTTTAAACAGCTGAAAATTATCTTTTTAATGATATTAATTCCATTGCAATGAAGAGTTTTCTCTGATTGTTATAAAGGTTTTAAAAATATTTTTAACGCAATTTCTAACAATACTTTTTATTCTTATAGAAATAAATTTAAGCCAAATTACTGTTTCGCGCGCGGGCTTTTGCCAGTGTTAAACTTAATATAAGAAAATACTCTGAAAGTTGAAAATATCACGCCATTTGATCACTGTGTAACCGTATTAAAAGTTGTAAATCTCTACAACAACCGGAAGTGAAAAGAATTTACAACTTTTAATACGGTTACACAGTGATGAAATGGCGTGCTATTTTCAACTTTCAGAGGTAATTAGTTCTTAAGATATTTAATTAAATAACGAAAATTAGCCGCTATTAAGCCTAATGCTTAGACGTTTTTTGCCAATAATTTCTGAAATATTTATTAGACAACAATTATTTTTATGTTATTTTAAAGAGTAGAAAATTATCTTTTTAATGATAATAATTCCATTGCGATAAAGTGTTTTATCTGATTGTTATTAAGGTTTAGAAAAATATATTTAACGCAATTTCTAAAAATAATTTTATTCTTATAGAAATAAATTTAAGCCCGCCATTTACTGTTTCGCGCGCGGGCTTTTGTTAGTATTAGTTAATATACGAAAATATTGTTTTCTTTGAGCATAGACAACAAAGGAGACTTTACACTTCCGGTTTCCTGTTGTCGTAGCATTTACAGCTTACGGTTACACAGTGATCCAATGACGTTAGTGAATTATTCTCTCGATGTTTTGTTTAATTTTCACAAATTTTTAACTGATCCTAATGATTGTGTGCTAAACCTTCGAGAGTACTTAGTCCGGTTCCTATTGTAGGAAGAGGAAAAAGCGAAGGTGAAAAAGATGTATTAATGGTCTATCTGTCGCAAGAACTCCTCCTAAACGGTGAATAGTCTTGATATGAAATTTGCACACACCATTCTGGGGTCCGTTCCTAGATTAATTCTGCTTTTTCAAACTTTCAAAAAATTACTTTCTAAGATATTTAATTAAATAACGAAAATTAAGCCGATTATCGGCTTTTTATCTCAGTTTTTCGCCAATAATTTCAGAAAAATATATTGCGAGTAGATTATTTACATACCATCCCAAAGAGCAGAAAATTATCCTTTTAATGATTTCAATTTAAATGTCACGAGTTTTTTCCCTTAATTTAATAAACATTTCAAATTTATTTCATACGCAATTTGTAGCAGTGCTTCCTGTTATTGTAATTGAATTCAAACCATTGATCGTTTTATCAAATCCTTCATTCCGGTATTTTCACCATAGTGAAAGTTATGATAAAAATATTGGTTGAATGTTAACAGAAAGGCAGAAAGTTTATTTAGCTTTTATTTCATAGCATACACCTATTTCAATATGTTTGCACCACAACACAATGATGTTAATTACTCTCTTTCCGCTATGCTCCATTTAATTTTACGAATTTTTAATGATCATAATGAGTGTGTAAAATCTCTCAAGATTGTTGAGCCCACTTCCTACAGGAGGGAGAGGTCCTAAGGAGAAAAAGAAAGCACACTATGCGTTTTTTTCCGGTCAGTGACAAAAACACAAAAGACAAGAGAATTGTACTCCGGATAATGGCAAAAAATACAAGAGATGAAAGAGTTTCTGCTGTTGACGTAGCAATGATGGGGAGGGGAAAATGGAGTACGAAGGACTACAAGATTCTTGAAAATATTTTTATCCCGAGCAACTCCGGGCATATCAGCTAGTGTGTTAATAAATTAAAATCAACAGTTGGAACATACCCTTTAACTCTGACACTTTTGCCAGAGTCCTCCCAATGTCGCTGCCAGCTATCTAGAATATAATTTTTAATTTCCCTTTTTACATATGTATAAAGACCGGGGATATTCAGTTCTTGCTCTTCGGTAGTTGCAATTTTGGCATATTGGTCAGCCAGCTAGTTACCTGAGATTCCGGAGTGAGCCTTCACCCAAGATAAGCCGACCGAACCAATAGCTTGAAACATCTTTGATTTAATATGATTCAGAAATAAGGATTTAGAATTAGCTTTTTTAAGAACTTCTATAGAAGATAAACTATCCGTAAATATGTTAACTTTATACCCATTTTCCAGAGCCCAGCACGCGGCAAAATTAATTGCGGCGAGCTCAGCCTGGAAAACGGAATTATAACTGGCTAACTTATACTGGAAAGATTCAAACAGATCGTTATCCTTAAAAATGCACACCGCGGCCGCGACATTGTCTCCAATCTCAGAACCATCAGTGTACACCTCAAAATCGGGACTTTCGATAAGAGTAGAAAATTCCAAAATTCTCTGATTAATATTTATGTTATTAACTTTAATGAATGAATCAAGGTGATTAACGTCAATAAAATCAAAATTCATATTTCTCTTTTGCCAAACCTGAAATGTAATATATAATGCGTTGGCAACGACATGGACAGGCGGCAGACTCCAAAGCACATTTAAAGTATTGGTTTGGCAGGTCCTATATGATTTAGAAATTTTTAGGAGAGCAACTCTCTGAACTGAATGTTGATCAGTGATTTGCTGTTTGATAAAAGACCCGCCGCCAGACAGCAGCTCCATACACACGCTAAATTCAATTGAGCGAATTTTGGACTCCAAAAGGGAGCGAATGAAAAAATTCTCTTTTTCGATCTTTTAGTACGAAAAATCGCTCTTTAAAACACTTTTATCGCCGCAAACCAGTTCCCACTTCCTGTCCGTCAGAAAACAGATCATGAAATCGGAATTCTCCTTCCTACTTCGATCCTTTACAGAGTGTTTTCTAATTACTGTTTTACTCACAAGGGGGCGTCTGAGAAATCATTGGTTAATATCATCACGTGACCTTTCCTTATCTCTGTTTCTACTAGACCCGACAACATCAGCCGACATCTTGTTTTATTTTAGCTCGCGTCTACACTTTAACAGAGGAAGCATTTTGGAGCCAAAAAAAAAAAAGATTATTAAATCTTTTTAATTAACAACATCGATCCGGAAGGTGGATAGAACCATTATAATGGGTAAGTAACCTTTTCAAATTCTAAAATTGCACTTTAAAGGATTTCATAGATCAGATATTTTTCTGACACCACTTCACGCCAAATCCTTTATCGACTGTGTGCAAAGATTATTAGTAGCTTAACTTCACAATACTCTTTGTGAATTCGTCATTATTTTAATATTTTTCTATTGGAAATTAATAATGAGTCTGATTTTCTAATATGGCAATAACCCCACGTTACGCGATTTTTTTTTTGCATCGATCGTGTTTAAAAATTGTATTAATTAAACAGATAAAATAAATCAACACTGTTTATTAATTTTTCATTATTTTAATATTTTGGACATTGTTTAATAATTATAAAGTATCTGCAGTTTTTATAAATATTTTTTTGATTTATGTGTTTATTTTGCTTGGATAAAATGTTTTCTCATCAGAATTAACTTCCATTAATAAATATTTGAACATCTTGGGGGAATTTTAATTTGCCTGTCCACAAAGTGCTTGTGTTTTGGGAGGCTATTTTAATGGAAGTTTAGTTAATAAATTATATCTATTGCATATAATATAATTAAAATTACATTTATGCACATTCTGCAAAAACTTTGTTAAATGACCTAATTCCATTCTGAACATATGATCCTTGACATATAACATATCCCTGACATATGTTATACTTGAATGCAAATTTGAAAATTCCCGAGACATTAAAGATAATAAGAGTAAAAATAATAAGACATCTTCATCCAGAATACATTGTTTTGACACTTCATTTTTAGAAAATTATTTATCATTACAGATTATCCATTAGAAAGTTAAGGAAGAAATTTAAAAAAAAATGAAAATTAATTTCATCCCCTGTCATATTAATCACACTTATTTTTATTTTTAATTTAATGTATATGTAAATTTGGTTTCAGCTGTGAATGCATGTTGATGATCCCCGAAGGTCAGAAGAACTATATTGGGTCCATGAGCTTGTACACCCTAAAGAAATCCAAATTCAAAAGAGGATCCTTTTTGGAAAGCCCCAGGTCGAGAACCCTGATGCCAGTGATGCACCGGGTATGCATGTTTTAAATGTGTTTTGAAGTGCAACTTTGGGAGAAAAAAGATTGCAAAATTTAATTTGCCTGTCCACAAAATGCTTGTTTTGTCAGACTAATCTAATGAAAATTTAATTATCTAACTTATATCTAATACATATAATATAATTAACATTATATCTATGCACATTTTGCAAAACTTTGACCTAATTCCCTTCTGAACATATCCTTGACATATATTATACTTGAATGCAAATTTTAAAATTCCTGAGACATTAAAAATAATAAGAGATATCTTCATCTTAAATCCTACATAGTTTTATGCCACTTTATTTTTTCGAAAATTATTTATCATTGTAGATTATCCATTAGAAAATTCAGGAAGAAATTTAAAATAATAAAAATTTTCTTTAACCAATGTATTAATCACACTTATTTTTATCACTTATTATATTTTTTATATATACATTTTTAGAATGTTAATGAGAATTTCTTAATCAATCTGGATTTCTTATAGATTTACTTTCCATTAAGATTATTAAAATTTTTAAAAGTTTTGTCTCTTATTGATGTACCAATTATCTAACTGATCAGTTCATTTATAAGCATAAAACTAGTTATTATTATTATTATTAATTGTGCATTGGGATGAGTGTTTTCGTTCGTTTTCCTGTTAAAATAATTGGAAGCCAAATTATTTGGGTACAATTAGCTTTTTCCATTTCTCTCGCATCTTCATACTTCCCTATAAGAATGTACTCTAGATGTTGAACTCAGTGTTGTAGGGTAAATATCTTTATATATTTTAAGAAATTTGATTTTTTTTATTGATTTTAGGCTATGCTATTTAATCAACACTAACATTTATAAAATGCATGGATGACTTGTTTCAAATGCCAAAAAGTTGTTACAGATAGATTCTCTGAAGAAGTAGATAGTAAGACTGAATAAATAAAATTGATTTTTTCATTGTAGATTAGTAATGAATTTGCTTTAGAAAGTTATATAATGCATAACTTCTTTTCTAAATATGATTGTTTTTTCATAGAAATATAACTGTGTTTATGTGAACTAATTAAAAAAGAAATATAACTGTGTTTATGTGAACTAATTAAAAATTATCATATGTTTAGGAAAATCCATCTATTAGTGACATCCATCTATTTAATATAGCTGCAAATGCTTTGCAACTTATTCTAAAAAAATTGCACAATTTTTTATGAATACTTTTATTTCTCTCATTCATAAAGAGTTAACTTTTGCTTTAGTTTAAAATTTTGCAAGCCATTGCTTGGTTACTAACTAAAGATTCTTACTGTAACTTTTATATAACAGGTATCTAAGGTTAACAGAGGTCCTATGATATACTTCAAAACAAAAAGCTAAATATTGTTTAAAAATTTGCAAATATGTGTGCGAAACAAATGGATGTGTGTCTCATCTTAAAAATGACAACAATCAATAGAATGGTGTGGGGAGTATGTGTCAAGACCTAATTCCATAATTTCTTCAAACAGTTTATTCAAAACCTTTTTTACTGTTCTGTATGTGAGAATAATTAAACTACTAGTTTGTAAAAGACATTTACAGCAAATTTTTAACTTTAAATGTTTATATGGAAACAAAAACTAATTGTTAAAAAATTCTGTTTGAACAATGTCCTTCACTATGTTGCAGAAATTCCCCTCTTATGCCCTATTCAGATACATTGGGCTAAACATTTTTCAGTCATTATTGTTTAAAATGAATTATTTTAAAAGCTATGGTTAAATTATGCATTTAACTTTTTTTCTGTGGAATAAAAAAAATTCTTAACAATTTAAAAGGAATATTTTCAATATTTTTTCTAATTCAAATTCTTTTTTCGATTTATAGGTGAAAACTTCATGGATACTGCTATATATAAATTAAGCAGCACTGCCAAGAGTTCTGTCGAAAATATAGATGCCATTCTTTGCTGGACAGTGTTGTAAATTCTCTTTTCATTATGTGTATCCATTATGTAATGAAGGAAAACTACATAAATAACCAATTTTAGTTAGAATTTTACCAAAATGTAATCACAGTTGTTTTATATAGAAAAATGGATTTGTTTTGGGAAAGGTCCAAGATGAACATCTGCCATCTAGGCAAATATTATGACTCAGTTTTTTTAAGTGTGCAATGTTAAATAAATTTGACCAAAATATCTAGCTATTGGTCAAAAAATAAAGAGCTATGTTTGATTGTTAGTTTAGTGTGTAATATTTTTGTTTGGATTTTATCAAAATACCACCCCACTCACAGACAGCAATTGGTAGAAAATTGAAAGCTTTTCATTTTTTTGAAAGTAGTTTTCTAATGATTTGTGCAATTGAGTATAAATGTAGTTAAAAATTCAGACTGTTAATTTTAGGTATAAAGTTTGCAGATAAAAATGTGTGTAATATTTTTATGAATGTCAAAAATTTTGCTTGGGGTGTGTAATCAAGAGTGTTTTTCGTAACATCTTTTTTTTTTGCTTATGTTTTACCTGTATTTAAAACTGCCTTTACACCAATAACATTTATACACTCCAGTTGGTTACATTTTGCTTCCATGTAAATATGGTATAATAATTTTAAATTTAATTGTAACACATTACATTCTTTCTTTTCAAATTTATTTTAAGCTTTTAATCCATGTGCAGTTCTGATTATCTTTATTGGGTACATATTACAATAAGTTTTTATTCTGTAATTTATCATCAGTTCGATTCTATTTCATTAAGCATTTTTCATCTTGGTTGTTATTGTAGGAAGTGTAATACTTGGTTGTACTAAGTGAATTTATGTAAAAATGTATTTTTATGTTGTAATAAAAGTATAAAAATACTGTGCTGCTGTTATTTGTTACTTGAGTTATCTATAAATTAGTATCTTATGTGCAGTATTATTTGTAATAATAAATGGAATAAAAAAAACTTCATTTATAAAAGCATAAGTTATTGATTAGAGCAATTAATTTCTTATGATTTGTTAAAGAATAAAGATTTGAAGTAATATTTTGGCAGTTTCTCTTGTTTAGATCTTTGCAAAAATATATATTATTAGGTACGTATAATTATACTATTTTTATATTTATGTTCCAACATGTTATTCTGGTACTCATGCAAAGAGCACTAATTAATTATTGAAGTTTTGAGCAAAGATCGTAATAACCTTTACTGTTAATATAATTTAACTTGTGTTCCAAAGAGTAGTTTTCATGTTTCTTAGAATTCTTATGCAGTTTTAGAAACAAAGTATTTTGTTAAAATTTCCAATATTCCTTTACATATAAGAAATGTAATATACCATTTTAATAGATTTTTTAGGATATTCATTCCATTTTTTAAAAATTAAATTTCATATTTTTTCTTCATTTTAAATAACTGGTAAAAGTGTTTTTAATAATGTATATTGTACACATACAGTGATTCTGAGTAGGGAGAAAGCCAGGAAACTAATATAATTAGTAGCCTTAAATCAGGGAAATGTTGTAAGTTTAGTCAGGGAAATTTTTTTCACAGTTTCTGTAGCCACCCTCCTGTATTATATTTTTTAAGCTGACTCAGTCTGTCAAGACTTTACTACTCGGTGCAAACTCAAAAGCCTTATAATTAATATTTTCTAAAAATTATAATTCGTAAAAGAATGAGAAAAATTCATGCAATTAACGTGTGTTGTGTGCTTTAGATGTTGTTAAAGGATAAATGGAAAATAAAATTGCAATATTAGAGAATATGGTGGAAAATATGCATTTAGAGAAATGAAGATTTAGAGAATACAGTTAAATCTTCAAAAAGAAAAAAAAAAAAAGATATTGGTCAAGTTTAATGATTTTGTGAAAATTGCTAAATAACTGCAAATTGAAGACCAAATGCAAATTCTTAAAAAAATCTACAGGATATTTAAAGAAAAAATAAAGATTTTTTTGCATATTTTATTAAATTAAATTGAAGAAAAAATGCAGTTTTTTTGTGTATTCAAAAAATCTGCAGAATATTTAGAGGAAAATATAATAAGAAATTTTTTTGCAGATTACATTGAAGAAAAAAATGCCGATTTTTTGCTGTCTTGCAAAAAATCTGCAGAATATATAGAGAAAAATTTTATGCCGATTAAATTGAAGAAAAAATACAGATTTCTTCTGTCTTCAAAAAATCTGCAGAAATCTTTTAAGAAAATTAAAAAAAAAATTCTGCAGTTTTTTTTTAGATGGGTTATTAAAAAATTATTTATTATAAACCGTGCTATATAGTTTACAATTGTTTCCATTATAGAAATCTGTTGTACTGTACAGAATAATGCTGGTATTAAAAGAAGCACCCCCCCCCCAATTGTTTCTTACTAGTTTTTAAAATAGCAGAAGTGATGAAACTAAGGTAAAAGACCGTTTTTGTTTAGTAAAAATCTTTACAAGGATAAAATAATAAGCAGCATTTTATTACCTCAAGGGGAATATTTATTCATAATGCTCTTTATAAGTTACAAAGTCACTGGTCTCGTTATTGCTTTAAAAAATGTTTTCTTTTAAACGTTCAGAAAAGGTTAATAATTAATCAATATTAAAAGCATTTTTAAAAAAGCGATCAGTTTACAAACTGATCCAAAAGGAGCGAAATTAATAAAACCATTTCCAGAAAAAGAGCGTTTTTCTTTTAAACGCTCTGAATGAAGTTACAAATTAATCAAAAAGGATCGAAATGAGTAATAAAAACATTTCCAAAAAAGAGCGTTCTTTCATAAACGCTCCCTTTCACATTAAAAATTAATCAACAAAGAGCGAATTCATTGCTTAAAATATTGCTCAAAAAGGAGCATTTCTTTTAACACGCTCCTTTTAATATTAAAAACTGATGGAAAAGGAGCGAAATCGTTCAATACAAAAAGGAGCGAAATTCGCTCCGAATATTTCGCTCCGCGGAAGGATTGTAAAACGCTCCGAAAGGACGATGCACTTTCAAGTACGGAAAGGAGCGAAAAATCGCTCCATCGGAGCGAATTTCGCTCGTTTGGTTTAAGCGTGCAGTAATGAAGGTTCAATGACCGATTGATACCAGTGCTTCTTTATTGAAACTATGTTTCAATAAAGAAGCACTGGTACCCCAATTAGGACCAGCAATACTATTAAAATTTTTGATTAAGTTATATGCTTTTTTATGTAGAATTAGGATATGAGGAGACAAGGATAGTTGATTATCTATAATAATACATAAATATTTTAAGGAGCTCACTGTCTGGATGGTCCTACCATGAATTTTAAAAATAGAAGTGCGTTTTAAATTATTGAGATACTTTTTCTACCTGTTACGGTTTTATGTGCCTCTGAAGACGACAGCAAGTGTCTTCTCAGAGGCAATTTTTAATTTTAAAATCTGTGAATTATTACTAAGAATATCAAGAAACAAAGAAACTTTGTCTTCAAGTTTATTTCCAGATTCGGCAGCAGTAATTAAAGCTAAATCACCTGCGTAAGCCTGGAGAAAATAAAGATCATTATTTAAATTTAAAATATCGTTAAAATAAAAGTTCCAAATATGGGGAGCCAGGACTGAACCCTGAGGACAGCCCTGGTAAACGCTAAGTTAACATGGAGTACTAATTTAACATATGTTAGTAAATTATTTTGTTATTTTTAAATTTTCGTTTTCAAAAATGATGTCACATAGTGCTGTCCTCAATTGAGGACGCTAGGCGTTGCCGCTAACTTATATTCCAATTTTCAGTATCAGTCATTTTTTTGTACTTTGTGTGTATTGATTGAATTAAAAATACGTCCAACGTTTTCCAAAGCCAGTATTCATATTATATATATTTTTTGGAAAATATAATGTAAAAACAACGACTTTCAACATTTGTAAGCCCGAGAATATTTGTTTTCAGAATAAATCGAAGTAGATATTATTGTTATTCTACCCGACGTTGACGAGTAAACGAATGAAGAAGATGTCAACGATGAATATACAACTATGCCTGCAGTATCTGATATAGCAGGTACAGCTGAAATTGATATTTCAGATAATTCAATGAATATATGGAAACTGTACGGGACCACCTGCATCAAAAATGAAGTGTAAACGAAAAAAGAAGTAAATTTATCAAAAGTTGATTCCAAATATTCATACTTTGATGAAGAAATTGGCATAAATAAGATTTCCAAAGATCTTATAAATGAAATGTGCCAGTTAAATATAAAAGAAATGTTTGAAAGTAATTTTTCGTAAAATTTGTCCAGTTTATCTATCGTTATTATTAGCACGACTGTAAAATATTTACAATAAAAAGTAATAAATTTAGTGTATAATACCGGTAAATATTAAAAAAATAATTTAAATCAAATTTGTCTGAAAAATTCAATAAAAATCATTGGCAAGGCCTTTACTGCAATTTTTGTATATTGTTGCAAAGTTTACTGATTTCAATAACAGAAAGAACTTTTTCTCGCTAGAACGCCCAGCGTTCTCAAATGAGGACGGGCTATAATTTCAAAACTAACAAAATAGTTGTCTGAATGTCACATTTTATACTCTAATTAGACCATAATAACTTGATATGAGATATTCATCAAAATATATTCAGCAGAATTAATTCGTGCGTTAATGGGTTAAACATCGCACATGCACACACAAACATTGCTTTTTATAAGTATAGAATAATATGCATAATATCTCAGAGAGATTGGTTTACAGATTCCACAGAATTTTAGTAAGATAAAATATGGAAACAAAATGTGTTAGGATATTAACTCAGCTTCCAACAATGGAAGAGGAATTAAATATTTATTTAAACAATGATTAAGGTTTGACTTACGTTTCAACAATGAAAAGTATTGTAAATTATACCAAAAAATATTTTTTAAAATTTATTAAAAATAGAGAAAATATTGTATGGCAACTTTTTCCTTGAAATGACACTTTTGGACGTTTGAAAAAAACTTCATGAGAACGGAAATGTTTGTTCTTTCTTATGGTGTATCTATTCTCTTGTTACCATTATTAGAAAAAAACTGCAATGGAGAAATGAGTATGAAAAATCACTCAAAATACCAAAAAATATTAAATAAAAAGTTTCTAGATTGAATTTTAAAAATCGGGCTTCGAGGTGCATTGAGCCACCGTTAGTACTACATGTGTGCCAAATTTCAGGGCTGTAAGTGAAATATATTACGTCTAAACATCGCGCACACACAAACATTGCCTTTTATATAAATAAATAAAGCCAAATAATTGCAGTATGAATTCTATTCTTCTTTTCTCATAGAGTTTTTATATGGATAAATTTTACTTTCTCAAAGAAAAAGTATTGAGCTTTTTTCCAATCAATTTCACAAAAAAGAGGCTAGGTACCTGATAAAAAAATATTAAATTTTTTTCCAGTTACTCTTTTCTTTGGAAAATTGCGAAAATGTAAGAACATATTTTCTTTTGAAGGCTGTATGCATTATTTTTTTGAACTCCTAAGAACAACAATTTAAGGGGCCATGCATCTGTTTCAATGGTTTTAGCTATGTAACACCATATTTGGACAGCAGGTTGAAAAGAATTAGGAATTACCGTTTTCTTCACTGTGTGCTTTGCTGTCTTACGTATAGTCTCAACGAACAAAGCAAATTCTTTAAACAATAAGGGAAAAAAACAAAAGTAGAGGGAGGGAGCTGGAACAATATTATACGGACCCTTTTTTTCCTTGACACTTATGTAGGTTTTCAGCATTATAACACACAGTCAGATATTTATTATATGGCCGGATGAGTGGGTCATTTCAGAACCAAATTTTCTTTATTTTCATAAAAATATATCTTTTTATATAAAAAATTACTTATTCTCTCATTTATCATTTAAATATTGAACTTATGCTTTTCTTATAAATTTCAGTTTATAGTTTTTCTATATACTCAGCACAAACGACAAGTCCGTATTTTTAATTTTTCTGTTTTAATAGTTTTTCATTCTAATATTTTCAGACTGAAGGTTTCTGTGATGATAGAAAATAAATACTATGAATTTTTTTACGTACATTTATTTTAATACAGTTTTTTATTTCAGTTTTCAAAGAATTTGTGCAAATAACTTCTGATGAAATACTGTTTAATAAACATCGAAGTTCCTAGTAAAATATTTTTAGTAGTAAAAATAAACAACAATTCTATGCAATGTTGTATGTGATATATTTATTATGTTTAGAAATTCTTACACAAGGCACTTTATTATATTTCAATTCTTCACTTTTTTGAAAGCTGCATCGTATGTGTACAGTGTTCCCAGTTATATCCGTTAATACATACTTTACTTCTAAACAGTGACAGCTTTGGCCATAAAGTTGGTGCCTATTTATAGTAAAAAGGCTATGCGCTACTCGATGAGACAACTTACAACGCCATGTATCGGCAAATGTTGGAATTAGCGGTCTTATCTCGTAAACGGTGAAAGATACGAGAAAAAAGTCGGATAGATAGTTGTAGAGCACTCTCTATTTAGTACGAAAAGATACCTTGAGCACATTAATACTCAAAACAGAAGGTAAAAAATGAACATTTGTTTGATTGTGATTTTCAACACTATGTATTAGATTGCAAATATTCAATTACATCTTTCCCGGCTTTGACAGTACTTTTTAAATAGTTTATATTTTCTCCACCGAAGTTTCTTTCTTGTCTTGTGGCAACTTTTAACTTCTCAACAGGTTTTTTTTAAAGTTTTATTAAATTTCGCAATAAAAAATTTTTCTTTTTGTGGTAATTAACTTAATTATTAATAGTTTTAACGTTTATGCCATTTTTTAATGGTTTGATGTTAATTAAGTTGTTAATCATTTTTATTACACCGAACTATATGCTCGCCATTTTAGCGGCGGAAGCATTTGAGTGTAATCTGGTCCGCGCATCCCCTGTCTGGGATACTTTTCCTTGTACGTAGTATATATTCGCTTACGAGACACAGAGCAACAAGGTCGCGCGTCTGTGAGGACCAGGTTCCAGTGATTCTTACATTCGGTTCTCGTCCTCGCAGACGTGCAGACGGATGGGAGAGAGCATGACAACTTTGTATGAAGTAAAATTAACGACTTTGAGATGATACTCAGCCTTGAGATATATCTAGAGATGGGAATGTGAGCATTGATGAATTGTGCAAATTGCTGTTTATTGTAGAATGACATCAGAACAACTGCGGGACATCTGAGCGAAATAAAGGCCTAAAGGTATTTCGAGTAGATCATTAAGAACTTTTAATTAATCTCAAAGTTACGAAACTGCATTATGACTATGAGAAAACAAAGTGAGGAAAAGAGATGATCGAAAGAATTTTTTAGATGATAAAAAATATATAATCTAAACTGAACTTAGAGTATCATCAAACTCTAGCCGCAACTATTTTCAAGATTCTTCATCTTCTTGACATGATTAAAAGCATCTAGCTTTCTAATTTTAACGATAATATTATGAGATCTCACACTATTCACTTTTTAAAATATTTAACGCACTGTAATGTGTGTTCTTTTTTTAAAAATCTAATACATTGAGTGATACTTTGATGAAGTATATTTTGATTATTACTAGCGCTATTGTGTGCATCTAAAAGTCTGCAGCAAAGTGTTATTATATATATATATATAATATATATATATTATATATATATATATATAATACATATATATATATGTTCTGATATATTGTATTGTCAAATAATCTAGACAAAAACTTTCTGTTAAAGTTGGCTACTTAATCGATATTAAATTTGTAAATAAAAATATATTAGTCAGGAATTCAGTTCTCTTGTCCTTTTCCTCTATTAGTGCAGCTTTGCAATGTAAGTGTTTTCAGGTATGCCTACCACTATTGGCCGTGTCTTCCAGATAGTAAAGAAAAGGTCGGTAATCACCCAGAGACTGCTACTATAAAAAGGATGTTTCTGCTGCATTGTACGGTAAAGCTGAGGGTTATGGCAAAATTCGGCATTAAAGAGTATTGCGAGATGCTGTTAATTTACGGTGAATGTGGGCGTGAGGCAAAATCTTTTACAAAGCTGTATCGTGAACGATTTCCTGAAGGCCCGCAACCTACACGGCAGGCAATCTTAAAAGTTGTAAAACGTTTAAGGGAGACGGGCTACGTGACGAGCCGACCTCGAGTTCGCAGACCTCGTAATGTAAGATGCAAAGTGCAACCGTGCTAGCATACGCTCTCGCCCATCCTCAGAGCAGCACAAAAATGATCAGTGAAAATTGTGGCCTCTCAAAAAGCCGCGTTTGGACAATCCTGAATGAATCAGGTGCTCATCCATACCGATCCACACCTGTGCAGGGATTGCTACCAAGAGATGCTGAGAGACGTTACACGTGGTTCAACCTTGTGATTAATAATTTAGAGGACTACCCAACATTAATAGCAGACATAATATGGACGAATGAGGCACATTTTTCGCGTAACGGAATGTTTAATAGACTGAACGTTCATATCTGGTCTCTGGAAAATCCTATATATACTCTCAAAGTTCGACATCAACTACGCTGCTCGATTAACGTTTGGTGCGGAATTTTTAATGATAGGCTCATTGGACCAGTATTTTGCAAGGGAACGTTAACGGTACAACTGTACTTGGAGCTTCTGCAGGATGTAATAACCAACATTGTTGAGAATCTGTTGTTGCACCAACTCCAAAATGTATGGTTCCAACATGACGGTGCCCCTCCTCAAAAGATTTTGAACGTTAAGCAGTACCTAATGGCCACATTCCAGAATCAAGTCATATGGTATGGTGGTTTCGTATAGGGGCTCCCGCGCTCACCTGATTTGACCCTGTTGGACTTCTTATGGGGACACATAAAAGGGCAGGTTTATGCGACCCTTCCGCCAACATTGCATTATCTTCGACGACGCATTACTGATGCTTGTGCCTCCGTAACATCTGCCATGGTGCACAATGTGCAGCGAAAAATCCAGTCCAGAGTACAAATGTGTATAGTGGCTAACGGAAAACATTTTGAGCAATATAAATAAATGATCCAGAAGACAGGCACGTGTCTCAGTTTCTTTCTTCCACTCTTTTTGACATGACAATTTTCGAAATAGTGACCAAACAAATGTTCATTTTTGGCATTCTGTTTTGAATATTAATGTGTGCAAGGTATATTTTCGTTCTAAATCGAGAGTAATCTACAACTTTCTAATTGACTTTTTTCTCGTATCTTTCACCGTTTACGATATAGGACCGCTAATTCCAAAATTTTCCGACAGATGGCGTTGTAAGTTGTCTCAGTGCATAGTCTTTTTACTATACCTAGACACCAACTTTATGGCCTAAGCTGTCACCGTTTAGAAGTTAAGGGGGTAACGAATATAAGTGGGAAACCTGTATATACAAAATTGCGCTATCTGCTAGGAAGTAACTTTATGTTTGGAGGTGGATTTGGAAAAAATATATATTTAAGAAAATGTTTTCTTCTCTCCGAGATCCCAAAAAATCCAGAAAAGCAAAAACGAATTAAATTAAAATATGTGAAAAGCATTAAATAACGCTTGTATTAAAATGCAGTACAATGAAAAACACTTATTTAACAGCGAAAAAACATTCTAAAAGTAATTTGCTTAAATTAAAATTCATTGAAAATAAAATATATTTAGATAAATGTAGGAAAAACGTTTTTACCAAAATCCACTTTAAAAGTAAAAAAATGATTTGAAAACTTTGATCCAGAAATTTTGAAATTTATTTTTCAGTAAGTAATAAAAGCATGACAAAAATCTATATGCCAACCGTGGACAGCAATAAAATTTATATTTATAAATAAATATTTGCCGCTCTTTTATTATTTAGACAAAAGAAAATTTAAAAAATTTTTAAATAGAAAAAATTAATATTTTTTGCTTTTTTGCATTTTAATAAAGGCAATATATTTAATAAAACTTCATATGTACTTAATTCATATTTCATCAACCAAATTTAGAAAATTCGAACCCCGTCATGTGAAACAGTAACAATCATTAACTGTTAAGGATCGCTGTAAACATGAAAGAGTTCCCTGATAACATGAAAATTTACGCAAACTGTAACAAGTCTATTATTTTTTGGTTCGATATTAAATTTGCAGCGAAATATTCAAATTGTGACGTGTAGAGACTTCGGATAGCGTGAATCAACAGCTCTTTGTGCGAATACTCCTTTGTGGAGCTTTCCGACAGTCCAAGTGGCTACTTTGTAGAGGCCGATTTGAGCAGCTGTTCTGGAATCTTCACAACACTCCCTACGAAAAGAGGAATTTCGGTGCCAAAATGCTCCAGGATTCTATATCGATAATCAATCTAACAGACAAAAGAGGCTAGACTAAACCTACTCCTAAGTTTTTATACCTGCGTCATTTCTTTACACATAAAATACATTAAGAATAGAAATACAAATTATACAAAATTTTATTTAAAATTTTTCAGATTTGCAGCCTATTGTCTGCTCAAACAGTCGACATGAGCAATTTCCTTCCCAGGCCTGTGCACAATCATATAGTTAAATGGTTGCAAGGCTAAAGCCCACCTCATTAATCTGGGATTATTCCCGGCATTCGTTTTGAGCCAGATTAACGGGTTGTGATCCGTTTCTATTTTGAATTTTTGTCCATCAAGATAATAACATAGTTTCTTGATGACAAAAATGATGGCTGAGCACTCTCGTTTTGTCGCGCTGTAGCGTTTTTCGAGACCTGAAAATTTCCTACTTAAATACAAGATTGGGAGTTCTTCCCCATTTATTCTTTGTGTTAAAATAACTCCAATTCCGAGATCTGATGCATCCGTTTGCACAATGAATTCCCTCTTAAAATCTGGTGCAAACAATACCGGTGTTTGCGTCAGATTACCTTTTACTTTTTCTAGGGCCTTCTCCATTTCTTCCGTACACTCTATGCTTTCCTTCCGCGCTGTATCTTTTAGTGCGCGCGTTAAGGTTTCGACTAACGTTGCGTAGTTTTCAATATAACGGGAATAATACGCAATCATTAACAGAATTTTTCTTATTTCAGTTTTGGAACGGGGCGAAGGAAAATCCAAAATCGCTTGATTGTTTGCTTCTGCCGGCGACGTACATCCCCCTCCCACCATGTGACCTTAATATCGCAATCCTGTGCAAATTTGCACTTAACTGGTTTAATTTTGAGTTTGTCACTCGCTATTTTACCCAAAATCTCATCTAAATTATTCATGTGGTCTTGTCGTGTTAGAGAAGATGGCAACCTCATCCAGATACGGCACGCAATACTGGTCACACCCTTGTAAGAAGGTTGGTATGAACTTATTAAAGCAATAGGGCGCATTTAGTAGTCCGAAAGGCATGGTCAACGGTCTGTAAGATCCAAATGGTGTCGAAAATGCAGCATATCTCTGTGCGCCTGCGGTGACAACGGAATTTGCCAATAACCTTTCGTCAGATCAATGACCGTAATATCTTTGGCGCTGGCCACTGCTTCAACTCTCTCTTCAATGTTCGGCAAGGGAAAATATTCTGCACGGGTTACTGAATTTTACTTCCGATAATCTATGCAAGGGCGCGGATCTCTTCCTGGAACTTCAGCTTAGATTAACGGGCTGCTGAAATCTGATTCTCCCACCTCTAAATCCAGCATGCGTTTAATCTCTTGCTTCAAGATCTCCGACGATTTGGCGAGGGTTCTATAAAGCCTAATTCGAATATGCTGATCTGAAATTAATACAATGTTATGCTCGATTAAGTCGGCTCTACCTGGATCGTTAGAAAACAAATTCCTATGACGGTTCAGAACGTTTTCTAACTCTCCTAACTCCTACGGAGTGCATGAGTGCATTTTTCTCTTAAACTACGCTCTCTGACTATTTCGTCAAAGTCGTAAATATCTGTGTTTGCGTTTGGATATACAATTTACAAATCTAAGTCATTTGGCTCGGGGCCTAAAGGTTCGCTCAATAAGACATTTACAATTTCTGCCCTTTTGTGATAGGGTTTGAATAAATTTTTGTGGAAAATCTGGGATTTTCCCCTCCTGTTTGGAAGGCTAACAAGGTAATTTGTCTCAGATATCTAGATAATTACGGTACCCTGTCACATCCAACTCACAGCTAATTTATTTAGCTTAATTGTTGCCATTACCAAAACCAAATCTCCTGGCTCAAACTTTATCTCTACAGTCCCCCTGTCATACGATTTTTTTCGCTTGTCTCGCGCCCTTTCCATGTTCTGGATTGCTATATCCTGACATTTCTTTAAGCGATTTATTAAGGTAAAATCATACTCGGTCACTGGGTTTTCTTCCTCTCCTAACTCCGCCCATTTTTCGAAGAGTAAGGTCTCTGGAGTTCTTAAGTTTTGACCATGCACTAACTCCGCCGGACTAAATCCAGTCGGTTCCTGAGTTACGGTTCTCAACGTTAAAAGTGCAAATGGCAAGGTTCTCTCCCGATTTTCTCCGCTTTCATAGCATAACACCCTTAACAGACGTTTAATAGTTTTGTGGAACAGTTCCACGGCATTTGATTGGGATCGATGAATGGACGAATGCACCGCCTTAATCCCGAATTTCTCTAGAAAGGTTTCGGTCAACTCACTCGTGAAATTTGTCCCGAGATCCATCTGTAATTCTCTGTGAGAACCTAATCTACTGAACACCTGAATTAACGGACCTGTCAATAACGGACGTAGATTTCACATCCGCCAATGGTATAGCATCTGGATACTTGGATGATAAATACATCGCTGTTAACAGATATTTGTTTCTATTATCGGACCCTGGCAAAGGTCCTACTATATCCACGTTTAATCTAGCAAACACTCCCGATATTATCGATACTAACTTTAATGGCGCTTTTTTCACCTCTCCCGGTTTACCCATCTTTTGACACGGATGGCACGTTTTTACATATTCTTCTGCGTCTCTTATAATATTTGACCAAAAATTAATAACGAAGTATCTTATCCTTCGTCTTCGTGGTTAGTGCGCTGCTACGCCCTCATGACATAATTTTAAAATCTCTAAACGCAATTCTACCAGAATGACCAATTGCTTTCTAAAAACACCTCTGTGGTCCTTAAACTTCCGAAATAACACTTCCCTCTCTATTTCAAACTCTTCATTGTTATCTTTCTCCCTCTTCTTCCAACACTCTGCTAAAGACGGGTTTTTTTTCTGCGTGTCCTTGAACACCTCCGGACTCACTTTTATCAAACCTACGGGGTTTTCTGCTTTCGCTTCGGGTGACTCATACGCGTCTATTGTTGTGATTTCGGCACTAAGCTCTTCCTTACCCCCAGTGTGTTCCCCTTCGTTCCTCTTGCAGTTTTGCGGTTTGAGTACGCTTCACCACTGCGTTTATTTTTTGTGGCTCTAGCTCTTTCTGATCTGTGATTAAATGGGTTTGGTTTCCCATCAGGTAATGATCCATGTTGATGGATTTTTCCAATACAACCGCTTTAGTATTGACGATCCCCATCTCTGGCGATTCTAATCTAATATTAGCCAAGGGTAAACACGCCAAATCGTTGGATAACGGTCTTTTTACTCAGACAAATTCTCCGGTAAATGAATTTGGATGGACTACTTTACTTGGAGCCAAGTCGATACTTGATCTCGTGTCTCTTAATATTGCAATTCCCTTCTCATTAACTCGTCCTTTCATAACATACGGTTCAAATGACGGACCCAAATCACCTTGCGTAACAATATGACTAATTTTTGCGTCAAACTTCCGTTTTAACTTCGGACATTCGGGCCTTAAGTGCTCCGTGCTTCTACATTCGTAACATTTTAAGGTTCTAGGTTTTCCATAGGCCTTCTCTCGATCTGTTTGGTCTCGTGAATTCTGGTCACGCCAATTAAATGATTTCTCTCCCGAATTATTCCTATCCCTATTTTTCGGAGACCTTCGGTTTATCTGCCCTTTTCTCCTCCGCGGTTTTTACTACCCACGTTTTTTTGTTAATTCGGCGCAACAATTCGTTATCTTCGAATTTCCCTGCCAAAATTTCGGGATCGCAAAATTTGCTGCGAGAATCTAAGAATTATTCTTTCATCTCTGGGGAGGCACGTTTTTTCAATTTATCCGTTATCATCAGATCCGGAAGTACCTCGAAGTCTTTAACTTCCAGAGTTCGTAACCAACCGTCTAAATAAGTCCTTATATCAATTATTAAATCTTTCCAAAACCTCCCTTGTGGTCGTTGGAAGTTCATGAATTTAGTATGGAGTGTTTCCGCGTTCAATTTAAACCGCTCTAACAGTTTAGCCTTATCAAAATCATAGTCGGTTATTTTATCTCCGTGCAACTTAATTATCTGCTCCGCTAATTCTACTGGTAATAAGCCTAACAAGTGGTTCACCCACTCGGTTTCTTCAATTTCTGCCATCTTGGCCTGTCTTTCAAATAAATTTAGATACAAGGTCATATCCGAATTCTCCATATCAAATTTGTGCATTACACTTTTTAATGAGGTCGCAACTTTCTTTTCTCTAAAGCTAGAATTTAAACTGCTCATTCCAATTTACGGCTGCAAGTTTTGTTTTTCAAGCTCAAATTCCCTGTCGCGTTCTAACTCGTTTTTCCTTTCTGTTTCTAATCTTTCGTTACTTAAGACTTTAATTTGCGTGAGCGCGAAATCATTAGCAAAATCTGGTGATTCCTTAATTTTCCTAATGATGGTTCTTGTTCCATCGGTACTCGCAGTATCAACCTCACATTTTCTTGCCAAAAGAATTAAATCTGCTCTAAAATAGTTAACTAAATCAGCTATCTTAACTTGTGCCTAATTCTTCGAACTCAAATATCAAATACAATTTTCCCACTGCAATACACAATGCACTATAAATACACAATCCTCCAAAATACACAGTGCACAATAAATACAATCTCCCAAAATACACAATGCGCAATAAATACAATCCCCCAAAATGCACAATTCCAATACACCAAATCTTTACTTCTTCGATTTCTACCACTTTAACTTTAGGAAAGTAATTTCACTAATAACTTTACAACAATGCTAACAAGGCTAGGGGAAAAATATGCCACTCGTTCACTTTTCAAATTTCTCCTTTTAACTTTACACATAAGAAAATTAACTCTAAGCATTACAGAATAATTCTTCTCAAAACTTCTCATTGCAGGTTTTGTTTGAAGTTTTCCAAACAATCTTAAATTCAATTAAATTCTCTTAAAGGAATTATAAATTTATATAAAACATTTAATAGCCTCAATTATCGAAAAGATTGAAACCGAGCTCACCCATTTAACGCTGTAGATTCTCGCAGGTTCAGCAGGGGACACTTCCGGCTCGATGTGGGCGTAATGTTCTAGCAAGGGCTCACTTCCAGGGCTTGTTGTGGCTTTTCCGTCGCGTAGAAGATAACTTCCTTCAGTAGCATCCGGATTGAAGTCAGACTAGTTGTTTTCACTCGGTCGGGGACTCACTAGATCAGGCTGCTCATCAATCTTGGCTCAACAGCATTTGCGTCTTCCTCTCACAACAGGATCCGTAGTAGCATTAAGATTTCTTCAGAAGGGCATTTACGTCTCCCATCCAATACCAGCTGCCACCATAATTTCAAATAGCTAGTATTTATTTAGCTGTGACGTGTAGAGACTTCGGGTAGTGTGAATCAACAGCTCTTTGTGCTAATACTCCGTTGTGGAGCTTTCCGACAGTCCAGGTGGCTACTTTGGCGAGGCCGATTTGAGCAGCTGTTCTGAAATCTTCACAAAAATCAATAATTAATATCAATCAGTTTATTGGTCACCATCACTAAGGGACCCTGATATTTCTGATTCTGAGATACCTCTACCTCTCCCTTGGGAATTCATACCCCAAAGACCGGTGACCACCCAAATTCTAATTACCAGTGAAAACCTTAAAACGACCTTGACAAGCAGCTGACCCGGTTAGCGTATTATGGTTGAGGGGAAAAACTAATGATTTTCTATTTCGGAGCCGATTTTCTAATAATAATCGAAGAACAAATTTCTACGTCGGAGCCAGTTCCGGGTAATCGAAGAACGACTTGCTACGTTCCAGCTGGTTTAAGGGCTAAAGAAGTTAAACTTTTTATTGTTCCAGCTGTACTGGATGGAACTGCAGAGTCACAAATAAACAACATGTTTGAGATAGTTGAAGAGCAGAGGTTGTCTGAAAATATTTCGGCTCTTTGTTTTGATACTACAGATTTAAACATTGGATAGATGAATGGTGTATGTGTCCAGTTAGAGAATCATTTGAAAAAGAAAATACTGATTTTGGTTTGTAGACGCCAAGTTTTTGAACTACTTGAATGTGATGTGTGGAAGTCAGTCTTCGGTATATCAGTGAGTCAGGATCACATTCAGTTTAATATTTTCTAGAAAAATAGCCCGCACCTAAAAATTGTAAGGAGCAATTCAAAAAATTGCAAACCAAGGACCATAAACTGATAAACTTAAAAAAGAGACTGTCTCCTTCCTCACAATAGTTGTCAATGAGGAGAAAATCTGCTTCTTCTAGGTGACTACAAGGAATGTGCCGAAATTATCTTAATACTGTTAGGAGGAACTCCCATCTCCAGATAGTTTTTTGGTAAAGCCTGGGGCATTTCACAAAGCTAGATGGATGTTCACAATACTTTACTCGGAAAAGATGTACAGTCAAACCTGTTTTTGTGCGGTAGAGAGGGAACGTATAAAAGAAGCCACACAAAAAAATATTCAGAAATTTCATAAATACTTATAACAAATAATTTTTACAAAGACGTAGACATGTTATAACGCCAACACCTTTGGAATTCATATACCGCATTAAAAAAATCACACCATGAACCTGGCTGCAATCTTGCTGAATAATAATCGTTTGGCCTAGGAAGAAGTTTTCAGGTACAAATATAAAATAAAACTTTTATAAAGAACTTAAAAGTAGTAAATAACACAGCCGAACCACGGACAAAACTAATGGAAGATTTCAGTCTATCGATAATCAAAAATGAATGACAGACTCAAAATTTACTTCAGTCTGTTGAAGAATATAGGGAAAAATCCTTGTATTAAGAAGTCAGTTCTGAATGAAATTTAATGCAGTTAAAGTGATAACATGAGATTATTTGACAGTGATTGGAATTTTTGCAAGTTAAATAGACAATTAACTACTGTGAGTATTTAATCTTTTTCGTAAAGGTTCGTGTTAAACTGTGAAATAAAATTGTGGATTTTAACTTATTAATGCATTCATTTTCTTATTCTTTTTTAACAATTCCGTAAATTTTAAGCTGTTTTCATGAACATCCATTAACTGTCGTATGGTGTTTCCAAAAAGCAACAACGCAGAATTAATGCAAATTTCCATCATTTTATGCTTTTTTTTGTCTCAAGTCATAAGTGGCTAAGGGTGCAGTTAATGCTTATTCGTGTTTATATTCTAAGTAAACATTACCATAGGAACAAATATAATCCAGTTTTAACATATTAGTAAGCATACGAAATTTCTACAAAAGATTCTAAATATTTTTCATTTCAAGAGCTTTTTTTTAAATTTTAGGGCTTTACATACAAACCTATTGTTAACTTATTTGATTGAAACTTCATATACTCTGTATTAGGAGCAAAGGGAATGGGAAACACCCTGGGGAGCAAAGTTTCTCAAAGAAAGTTTTTTGAGACACCGTACTGATACGCGCACAACGATTAAGAGTTTTTAAACACGGGGATTTTCTTGATCGATATTCGTTTGTGTGCCAAAGCACTTTCCCTTATTCTCAGTGTTAAGAAGGAACCGTGTGATATCTGGTAAATTTAGCTAAAGAGCATTTTAAGTTCTTCCAAAGAAGCCACTTAGAATTAGATCTAGAAAAGAGTTGTAAAAGTGTACGACTAACTTTGAGATAGGTTGTACTAAAAGACTTAAAACAAAAGATTTCAGCGGAGACTGTCTAAAATTAGAGTGTTTCTGGAGGGGAGACACCATGTATGCATGTTTTCCTTCCTTGTGGGCGAGGATGTTTGACAACGGGAAGTTCGGCTAGGATGACTTTTGATGTGTTTGTAAAAGTTCCTTGACAGTTTCTGCATGGAATCTGCAATTTTATCAATTTTTAGGCCATTATGTGTGATGAGAATTCTAATACACCGTTGTGCATGACGCTGAGAATTTTATTAAGTAGATTATGAGTTTTCTGTCTGTGACTTTATACCTTATTTCAATAGATTGGTTGGGTGTTTAATTTTTAATGGCACAAAGCTATATTTGACTAAGCTGCGCCAACGAGATGGTAAAATATAAAAGCATGTTCAAAATAAAACTTCAAAGGACAATTAAATCATATGAATATTTAATGTTCATATGGTGCCAGTAGAAACTTGTTCTAAAATGTAACTTAACACAATGTATGCAATAAACAGAAATTGATGTATCTTAAATTTTATCTACCAAATTAATTGTTATTAAAATAGCAAAGAGTTTTCGATGGGGTCTTTCCCTTACCAAATCTTTCATAGTCAGAGAGAGTTAAAAAATTGAAGGATATGGTGATTAAAGCATGAACAATGAATTAAAATATGACGAACAATAAAATCAACTTTACAAGTGGGACACACGGGTATCCTCTCACCAAAAGACGATGCCTATGTGTCAATCGATTATGTCCTATACGGAGGCGAGTCATTTTAAAGTCAGCCCCTCGCAAAGGAATCACAGGCCAATTATCAATGAAACGTTTAATGGAGTGTAATTTATTATTGGTGTGCTGATCCCAAGTGTTTTGCCATATCGAATGAATATGATGAACAAGTAATTTCTTATCATAACTTTGTGGAAGCGATTTCTCCTGGGATCCAGCAAAACAAAATACTAAAGTACTCGCAAAAGAGACGAAATAGCTATTGCAAGCGGGTACATATTATCCTTATAGTTGGAAAGTGTTTCCAATGCGCTCATGCTGTTTGTGTAGATGCAGAGCCTACTCTGAGCAGAAGATGAATCTTCCGAAGGGCAAATAGTATCGCCGCTAATTCAGTAGTAAAAACTGAGCATGAAATATGCAGACGAAAACTGTTGATGCCAGAACCTATAACTATGCCACAACCAACATGCCCGTCCGATTTCGAACCGTAAGTAAAAATGAGTAGATAGGAAGAATACTGACAGTGATGATGATTGAGAAGGTGCTGAAAAATAACTGATGTAGTTTCAGATTTCTCAAATCCGGAGAAAATGTTCAGAACTGAAAACTTCTGTATATCTCAGGGCGGAAATGAAAGAAAATCATTTTCAAACCTGTCACAGTGTTAAGGACGGTAATTTGGAGATCAAGTTTCACTCTCTCAACAGAAGGGAGAGGAGCGTACACAGTAAAGTCTGAGAAGACTAGTAGGAGGATTCAAATTACATAACGGGTGGTTAGGGATAGGCATAGCTCGAAAATAATACTGAGCGGAAAATTTTTCCTGCGTAAATTGATGCGAAGCAATATAGAGACTTTCCACTAGCGATGTGCGGAAGGCTCATAAACATATTCTCAACGCAAAATGATGGACGGCATCTAGTCTGCGTAGATTAGAAACGGCATGCGGAACTGTACACAAAACTTCCATGATCGATGAAAGATAATATAATACTTTGATTAATACGTAGAAGTGAAGTTCGATCTGAAACCAAGATGTATTCGATAGCACCTTTAAGATATTGAGAGACTTCTCAGACTTTTTCCGCAAGTATTGAATGTGGGGAAGGAAAGTGAGATTCCGATTGAATGCTATTCACAGAAATCGCATATTATAAAAAATAGGGTTAGCTGTATTTAGGATAAAAATCGTGTTTCAGGTTGCAAATTACTCTTCTGACAAAAATGTACGCAACGACTCTTTTCAGGAGAAAGAGTACCTATTATTGATGCACCTGGCTAACAATTGGTTAATAGCATTTTGAAACTGCCTTTCTAATACTCGTATGTCACTACCTGACATGATATCTGGATATCATAAACATAAAGGCTACCACTAACAGATGCAGGTAATTGATGAAGTATTTCACTCAGATGAAGGATAAAGTGTGTGACACTGAGGATCTAGCTTGAATATAAATCTGAAATCTGCAGTCTGAATAAAAATTTCCAAACGAACATGAAAATTTCGTGAAGTTAAAAAGTTTTCAATAAAAACAGGCATATTTCCTTTAAAATCAAAGTTAGAGAGAGCACGGAAAATACCATAATGCAACGCACGGTCGTAAACCTTCTCTACATCGCAAAATGCAGAAACAAGGTGGTTCCGTCTAACAAATGCAGCACGAATCTGGGTGTCTAGAAGGACGATGTTATCATTAGTTGATCACCCCCTACGGAAACCGCTATGCAAATGTAGGATGCATCCTCGTTTCTCTAACTCTGGAAACTAGTCGGGTATTAACCATGCGCGTTCTTGCACAGACAGCTCGTCAGAGCGATTGGCCTGTAGTTCAGAGGGTCTGCTGCATCTTTTACGGGCTGAAGGGTTGGAATTAAAATAGCTTCCTGCCACTGCGATGGGAATTTCTGCTCAGTCCAGATTCTGCTGAAAAGATATAACAGATTGGAAAGTGATTTTGTATGTAAGTGTCGAAGTATGTTATAAGTAATTCCATTTGACCCAGGAATGGTACCAGGAGAGACAGATAAAGCTTTCTTCAATTCAAACATGAATTCGCAGTTGTATGGAAGATACATGGAGGTCGTAAATGACAAAGACGATAGCTCTTTACGATTCTTAGTCACTAAGAAGGCAAGATTAGAAGAATCGGCAGCAGATATTTTTGCGAATGTGCGAAACAGAATTATGTCAGTAGAGTTGAGCTACTGGTGTTAAAATGAGACGAAGTAAATTCTTATATAAAAGGACTTTTTTCTAAAGAGAGCAGAAAATGTCTACCAAAGAAGGGAATGATTAAATGAATGAATGAAAAATTATCAGTCCTGTAAGTGTTATGTTTAGTGAAGGTGAAATTCTTCAAGCTCTGTGCAAGTTGAAGTCCAATGTACATCCGCTTCCAGAAGTTGAGGAACAAATATTTTGTTTGAAATTCATTATTAAATGAATGCACATAAAGATAAGAAATTAGCAGCATTAATTAAATTAAAGTATATCTACCACTTATTTCTTTAAAAAATGTATATATGTAGAAGCCAGAGAAAACTATCAATATCTTGCTTTCTCTATTTATGAACAATTTCTAAAAATACTTGCTTGTCTATGTATAAATTGTTTAATTTTAGAGAAGTAATTTATCCCTTTCTTTTAATGGCGTGTGATCTGTTAGATGGAAATGGGTTTGACTCAAGCTGATGCTGCTAAAAGTCTTAATTTATGTGACAGTATAGTGCAAAGACTCTGGGATCAGTTTCAATCCGGAAATTCAGTTTCCAGAAAACTTGTTCCAGGTCGGGAACGCGTCACAACCCCTTCAGAAATTCGTCTTGCACCACTTCGAACCAGAAGAAGGAGACCAACTACTGTTCCTCAGCTTGTTTCAGATAATTTCGTCTCAACATGGCCTAGAATAACGCTTACAAAGGTGATAAGACGCCTTCACAATCAAGAGTTGTATGCAAAGTACAACTTGTGTGTCCCACTCTTTTCGATAGAGAAGTCCCCGTTTTCGTTGGACAAGACAGCATACAAATGGAACATATGGCAATGGGCCTCTTAACAGAACTTTATTTTATAGAAAATTCAATGTTCAATAAATTTTGAATCTCTTCACTTTCGCTGATTATGTTCAAAATTTCATGCATACCCATTACTTTAATGTCTTCTTTCAAACTCGGATGGGCCATAAAAAATAGAACAGTAGAAAACAAAATGAATTTATTACCAAAAGTCATGCTCAAGCATGTTTACATTTTGGTATGATTGCCGTGAAGATTCAAACAATTCTCATATCGGTGGACGAGGTTTCCGATTCCCTCTTCGAAGATGTTGCCGCCAGTGATGTGAAATGGGCTAAACGTTGCTTTGAATCTCTTAGATTTTCAGGAAACTTTGGCATCCTAGGCAGTTCTTCAATTCAGGGAAGAGATGAAAATCACTCGTCGTTAAGCCGGGGTTATACACCGAGTGATCAGACACGTCCAATTTAAACTGCTCCAGAAGTTGCTGGGTTACAAACGCATTGTGAGGGCGGGCCTGGTCATGAATGAGGACAACTCCAGAAGTCAAAATGACTCTTCGCAATCGCCTTAAAGTCTGGCAAGAAACAGCTTAACAGCTGCATTGGTCGTTTTCTACACACCAAACTTCTGCTTGGAAAAAGGGAATAACACTAGGCAGTTTGCATTTGGCGGGAGTATCAATTCTACCAGCCACGTTTACGTGCCGACAGACTAGCTAAAACTGATCAGTAGGCATTGACAGTACTTCAGGTTATGATTAGAGACATACGCAGTCGCACAACACGCACCCCCACCTCCTACCACTTGTCTACATGTTTAGAGGCTCGATAGGAGGTTGAAAAAAAACGACCCTCGTAGTTGAATAATGTCCAAATCATATGAAATTTCATGTATCTAGCTCGTCACGTTCTTGAGTTATCGTTTTCGCATTGCATGGTAGACGAACTGACAAACAGTATATTCTTTCACGGTTTTGATTCAAACGTTCACTCATATATAAAATTTGGGTTGAAAGGTCACTTACTGAAGTTTATCCCACTAACAGTGTGCATTTTTCAGTTACCGCTTTCACATACACACGATTACACAGACCAATAGGCACTCAATCTGTTGAAGGTTCGAAATTTGATGTTGGTCAAATTACAAGAGTTTCAACTTTTCAAAATGCAAATAATTAAGGGGACATACGACTCTTTAACCACGAAAAAATGGGAGAAAACTATCAAATTCGATACATTATATATGTGAAACAATGCGATTCACAAACTCACATTCTTTTAGAAAAAGTATTTGTTCTTTATCTTATAGTACACATATTTTTAAACCTTTATATTAGTATGTATTTATTTGAGAGAGTAATGAATATGGTATAATGTTTGGAGAAAAAATGAGATTGTCGCGTTGTGCGTATGATTACGGATAAAATATTGGTCTAAACACAATATTTTGGGTATCTAAGTAATATAAATAGTCTGTTTAAGAAACGGAACCACAATTTATTTCTATTTAAATTTAATTTCTATTTTACATAACATTTTAAAATAAAATGGTAAAAATAGTTGAAATTTCAAATCTTTTTTCCCAAAGAAAACTTTTTTGCAGAATATATGTACAAAAATTGCGGCTTAATTTGTAGAACGTAATACATTTTCAGTAAAAAATTTCTGTGAAAATATTGAATAGTTTTCGAGATATTGTGCACGCAATATAAAAAACACACATTTTGAGATATAGCGATTTAAAGGTATGGCCATTTTCAGTGTTTACGTTGAACAGCTGATACATTTTCCTTCATAACTTTCATAATTATGGGAATTTTTTAAGGCGGATTTTTTTAATTGTTCAGAAAGGACTAGGAAATAACATATACTTTTTTCATAAAATCAAAAATGTTCAAAGTTAATGAGATCTAAAAACTTTGCTTTCTTAAAAGCGCGTTTAAAAATAACGAATCTTTAATTCAAAGTGTCCAAGCTACATTTGTATAACTTATAAATGCTTTAGAAATTCGATATGAAAATAAAAGGACTCTGATGGATATCCAATATCCATATTGCCGAAATATTTTTGATTAAACACGTAGAACGAAAATATCGTCCAAATCATGCAATTAACGAACACTGACCGAATTCATTTGCGTTCTCTAAAAAAATTTTAAAATGGAATCTAATCCTCATTCTGATGCTATTTTTCTACATACATTCAGTCCTAAATTTGAGTAAACACTTAAACGTGTAAAGTTTCATTTTACATAACAAGCTAAATTATATTTTAAGAAAATCGCGTTTTTTACTTTTAATACTGTTGCTCTTTCTTCTTCTATATGTAAAAAAATATATAATTATATTCATTTATTTCTTAAAATGAATAAATATGAAACTTTGACGAAAAGCAACGTCACAAAATTGAGTAGTTACTTTCATTAATTTTGCTCTAAGAAATTGCAGATCCTTTCACCTGGCTCACAGCTAACAGACTCTTAGACCTGGATTATACCAGTTTTTTTTGTTTCAACTGAAATATTTCATTTTTTCTTAGAAACTAGGCGCATACAGTTAGAATTAATTAATATGTTGGATCTGACAGCAAAAAATATTCTAATAAAAAATAAAAATAATACTACTTGTTTTAATGCAGATGAAAACTACGCGGTTGTAATCTTTTCTAACAAAGAATAAAAAAAATAATATACGAGTCAACACTGAATGTAATTCCTTCTCATTCTTTGTATAAATATGATAAATTCAAAAACATATCTCTGCAAGCAAAGGAAGGAATTATAAAAATGTAATTTTATTTGTAAACTCTGCTTGGTTTCTAAGCATTTAATTAATTTTAAAGCATCGATTGCTGGGTTAACTGCAAAAGTAAAAAGTTAAAGCTATGCATAATATCTTACTGTGGGAAGATAGATTTATACTCATTCAAAAACAAATGAAACGAAAAATCATGGCAAATTTAATGTTGAATCTTCGGTACGCGCAGTAATCTTGGCTTCGAAGTACACACATAAAATTCCGCATTTAAAGGGTTTTTAAATACCGCATTTATTTTTAGTAATAGACCAAAAGAAAAAAATGAAATTTAGATCTGAATTTCATCCTTCGGAAAACAGTAACCTTACCGTTGCAGGATAACTGAAATGTTAGGATGAAATGAGGCAAAAATAAATTCGACTCGATGCGGACGGAATAATTCTGTATCAAAGACAAAATGAATCGATGAGAAGAACATTACTAGTCCTAAATTCTAAATTGGACATAATCAAGAATAAATTTCAAAATTTTCAGGTCACATCCTATCTAATTCGAAAGACAGCTAACATTATATCTGCTTCCACACAGTTCCCAATGAACATGTTAATGCAGTCGTACTAAAAATTGTTCATGAAAGCAAAGTTCGAATAAATTCATTGGACAAGAGCTGTTCTTCCCCCTGAAGTAAGATTTCTTCATTGAAGCAATAATGAACTTTGCACTCTATCTGAAAAGTCCCTTTTGTTCGACAAAAAGTTGTGTAAAATTAAGAGAAATAATGAAAAGAAGGACTTCAGTGTAATAGGTAAAAAATTTAAAAGTTCAAGAATTTAAGAGAAGAGAAGTGACACTTATTCTTCCGTACTGGTGATGGTCTTCCGGAAATTGATATTTTGATAAAAGTCTATTCCTGCTATGTATCTCTAAAACTTTTTTATGTCTTGTATTTTTTTCTTATTGATGGCAACGCGTTTTTCGTAGTCTTTTTCATTGAGTAGCCTTTGCTGAACCCAAATTTTGAAAAGTTTGTAAGTTCTTGAACCAGTGGCGTAGCTGCTACTTTTCCCGCCAGAAGTGAATTTTCAATATACCACCTTTCATTTATAATTTACGCAGGGCACAAAAACGTCAAAATAAAAATAATTAGAAATGAGAGAATTTTTCTGATTTTGCCACCCCTTTCCAAGGCCGCCAAGGGCATACCGACCCTTTGCCACTTTTTAGCTACGCCTTTGTCTTGAACAACGTAATCTTGTCTCTTAACAACATAATTTTAAACTTCAGAATCTGGTAATTATTTAACTCATGTTCTATTAGTGACCTCGGACCTCTTCTGTTTGTCTACATAAATGTTCCTAATGGAGTCAAGTAACTGACAATGCCATGTAACCTCCAATTCCATGCTGTCGCCACTATCTTCACTTTCTTATTCATCATGTAAAATTTGCATTTGATTTCAACATGAAAATGACGCTGCACATTTTATGGCCAGCGTCATGTTAGCTGGATTAAGATATGATGAGTAAAGAATGAAAACATAGCAACTTTAACCATTCAGCTTACTGGATGTATTTCTTAATATAAGGAAAACAATATCTCGGAGATCTTGGTATAGAGATTTCATCTGGTTTCGGAAATAAAATATGAAAGCAAAATATTATATTTCTCAGATTACAACAATGAAAGAGAAACATGCAATTAAATATTTGTTTAAAAAATGAAAATGGTTTGAGTTGCGTTGCAAGAACGAAAAGTATTGTTGTAAATTATATAAAAAATATTTTTAAAAATTTATTAAAATTCTAGAAAACAACGTACGGCAACTTAAGTGATATCATTGAAAAGGTAATTGTTTGCACTTTTAAATGGTGTGAAAATAATTTTTGTTCTGTAATAATTTCGAAAGTTATTTTGGAAAAGCGCTAAAATTTCGCCTAATGTTTAATTAATTAATTAACATTCTAACCTCAATTCCAAATAAATTGTTCCGAGGTGCAAATTCCTACCCTCCAAAGTATTTTTGTGCCAACTTTCGTAGCTCTAGGTCAAGCGATCTGACCTGTAGAGCTCAAAAACACTCATATTCTCCTTTATTATTAGAAGACATAGATATCTTCTTTCATCATAGAAAGCTTTCGAATTGAAAAATATATGTTGCCTATTTTTATCAATAAACACATAAAATTGAATGTTAGGTATTACGTATTGAAGAGTATATATTTGATATTTGCGTCATAATGAATTGAAAAACAGAAAAGTCGTCTGGTTTTCTGACTACCGAAAGATTTTATGCTCAATAAAATATTATTGGAAATCTGTAAAATAGCAGTAACATATGTTTAACCAGTAGTATTGCAACAGCTATAACTATTCAAAATCCCGAGCATTTGGGTAAAAATAAAGACAAAAAATGTTTTCAATGCTCGATTCAGCTGCTAAACACAATAAAATGTCTGACAATCATTTAGAAATATATTTAGCACAAGCAGTGACGTAACTCGGGCGGGGAAGGCATGGAAAGTGCCCTGGGCACCATTGCCAGGGGGCGTAAAGTTGAGGATTCAATAAATTGCATATGAGCATTTTTTGAATTTTTAATTGCATTTCTTAAACTCTTAATTTTTTATTCGATTTTTTAACTCTTCTTCTTCAGATTCTTAAAAATTAAAATGGTTCGAATCAAGTGTGGGAGATAGCAGTCCGGAGATAAACGCCGACAAGGTTTCTCAGAGCAAACTAAGAAATAGTTTTATGTTACAGAGATCTGATGACCAAAGCCCGGTCTGCCGCAGTGAGCTTTCAACTGGATTTCCATTTCTATTCCTCGGAGGCCCCGCCGAAACCCCTTCTATGAAAGGGAAAGTTCATTCAGGTGCTTTCAAAGGCTTTTCGTCTCAAAGTAGAGGGAGTTATGAATACTTGAACATACTCAAGTATTTTAAGAAGAGGGGAAATAATATTCCTATTGACTCTACAGGATGCCTCAAGGTTTTCTCGCGGCAACTTCGCAGATAAAATGTTAAAGCCTCTGTATTCACAGTGATTCGATATCGGTTGCTTAAATTCATCAAAAATAATTAGGAAAAAAGTTAATTTCTGTTTTCAAGCAGCAGAGTAAAGCATAGAAAGAAAAACTTCTACTTGCTTGGAAAAAGTTAAAGGCAGTGATGTTATAGATTTGATTTCTAAAATTGAAGTAACTTCGGCCCTTAAAATGACCACCAAAACGTTTCGGAGTTGCTGCTAAGATTTTTACATCATTTGGTAAAAGCAGGATAACGCAAAATAGAATTCTATATAAATAGCTTTTTCTGTAAATAGTTTGAGGTTAATTTCATGTTTGTAATGGATTAGGCTAAACTTAAAATAAATGTATGACCATTATTATTTTATTAAAAGATGTATTGCGTTTGTTTCAGTTGGCGATTCTTAATTTTTTTCATTAGCTTTTTAAAACATGCCCATTCTAAATTATCAATATTTAGATTTTCTATGGATAAACAAGTAATGTTTATAATTTTTTTCAATATCCATATTTGTGGGCTTTTTTCAGTCGATTAAGTGATTCTTTATACACGTTTTATCTCAAGTAGTCACTAACCCACCTCTGTCCACTTCTTCCTACCCCCATCTTATAGGTGGAGGGGGGATGAGGTTAATTTCCCTTCTCCTCTGAACATGCTAGTATTTTTTCGTTTTTGCAGACGTTAAAGAATTTTAATTGTTTTGCGGTTATTGTCAACAAGCGAAAGGTCGGATTTATTTCCTGCTAACTGCTTTCGGCGACCAGCTTTTTCGCCTGGAATGTAATTTGAATTGCATATTTTATGCATAATTTGATATTCACGGTTCCATAACAAAGTAACATTAAACTTCAAATTGTGGTAGATATTCAACTTGTGTTATTTCAATAGCCTTGTGTCTTTTCTGTCTAGTGTCTAAATGAATGTCCCTAATACTGTCTAGTAACTGTCCATGTCATGCAACATCTAATTGCACGCCAACTACACTTTCTTATTCCTCTTGCAAAATATACACTTTTGATTTTAACATTAAAATAGAAATGTACATTTTATATCCAGCCGCATTTTAATACATGCAGGATTAATGCCTGCTGATAAAAAGATTGAAAACATAGCAAACATAATTATTCAGCTTATTGGTTATATTTCCTAATAAAATGTTGATGAAATAAAATAAGAAAGATTTATTAGGATATTTCCTGAGCTTTTAACAATGGATGAGAAGCGCGCAATTAAATAATTGTTCCAACAATGAAAGCGGTATTAATTGCATTGCAATAATGAAAAGCATTGTTATAAATTATGCCTAACCATATTTTTAAAAATCTTTGAAAATTGAAGAAAAATTGGAATGCAACTTATTTGATATCATGAAATGAAAATAAATACTTAGTTGTTGAAATAAAATAAGAAAGGTTAATTCCAATTTGAAATGCATAAAAGTCGAGAAAATTCTAAGTCCCTAAAACAGTCAAAGAAATTTTAAAGTCCGAAAGAAAGATAAAAAATTAATTCCTTATCATAAAGTGAGTGTGGAGGGATTTGGTGGCGAGAGGTGTCAGAGGTCACCTTGTGTCAGAACCCGTATATTCTCCCTACTGGGAATTATATTTAAAGTACGATTACATCATTAGGGTACACTTAAGGGATGGTATTGTGGAACGCGTAGAAATGAATTTAGATCAAAATATCAACGCAGGGTATTTTCTTCCACATCACGCTGTAGTACTCGAACAAAAGGAAAGTACAAAAGTTAGGATAGTCTTCGATGCATCATCAAAGGGTAAAGGCACGTTATCATTAAACGATTGTCTAGAGAGCGGACCGAATTTAAATCCTGATTTACTTAAAATTATATTGAGGTTCAGATTAGACAAAATTGCATTTTGTGCAGATATTCAGCTCGCTTTTTTAGAAGTAGGAATCGCCGAGGAAGATAGGCAATTTTTAAAATTCTTGTGGATAAGGAAAGAGGATTCTAATCTTGATCTCAGCACTCACAATATAGAAACATTGCGATACAAGCGAGTCACATTTTGTGAAATGCAACCCGTTCTTACTTGCCGCAATCATAAGACTCCATTTAGAAAAATATTAAATGGAATATAAAAATTCGTTAGAATTGCTGAAAGAACTCTATGTCGACGACCTGACAAATGGAACCTCCGACAATACCGAAGCCATAAAATTAAGCACTGAAATGATTTACATACTTAGTGAGGCTAGTATGAATCTTCGAAGATGGGCTACCAATTCCCCAAATCTAAATGAAATTTGGAAGAGCGCTAATGTTGATTGCAGGGAAACATCGGAAGAATTAGGTGTACCATTAAAGATTCTGGGAATCATTTGGGACAATAGGAATGATAACTTGACATAAGACAGCAAACTATTTGAGAAACTGAGGAATCTTGTGTTTGTCTTGAAAAGAATTATTTTGTCTACCCATGATCCTCTTTGATCCCATCGGCATAATGAAGCCTTTTACCGTGAGGATGAAACTTGCTACAAACAATATGGGGGTTGAGTTTATCATGGGATGAATACATTCCCAGTGAAATAAAAGCCATATTTATAGAGTGGCTGAATGAATAGAGGTATTAAGAAAATTTTAAATCCCTATGCTATATTTCAATGAGGTTAACTGGGAGTAAGTAGAACTCCATTTATTTTCAGACGCAAGACCTAAATGTTATGGATCTGTAGCTTATTTCCGAATAAAATATACATACAGATATGTTACAAGCTTTATAATGTCAAAATCTCGTTTGGCTCATTTAAAGAAATTCACGCTGCCCAGATAAGAATTACTAGGAGCCTTGATTTCAGCGAGAATGGGACATAACCTACAGGACACTCTCCCCATGCTAAGAAGGGAAAACATATTCTATTGGAACGATTCCCAGATATGCATACACTGGATCAAGGGAAGGTCGATGATTAGAAGCAATTGGTTGGAAATCGTATGTCCGAAATTAAGGAAAGACAAATCCAATCGTTGGCATCATTGCGCAGGAAAAGGTAATCCCGCAGACAAACTCACTAGAGGAATAAGTACTCAAGCTCTAGTGAATACTGAAGATTGGTTTTCAGGACAACCATGGCTTTTACAAATAAATGGCCCATGTGATAAATCAAATGATATTGGCATTGAGTTAAATTGCGTTGAAGAAGAAAGGCGAAAGGTAGATGTAACTTTTCAAACGAATATTAAATCTTTTCAGCTTTTGCTGAATCTTGATAATTATAGCGACTTAGAGAAGGTTACGAGGATAATCTCGTACTGTTTAAGAATTGCAAATAATTGCACACTTAACAGAGAAAAGTTAACGGGCAACTTAACTGCAAATGAACTAATCAAAGCAGAAATCTATTGAGTTCGATGTGTTCATCAAACTGAATTTGAGACAGAATACGAAGAGATAAAACAACAGAAATACGTTACTCGAAGTTCCAAAATCTTCAATCTAAATCCTATATTGACCGAAAATGGACTATCGAGCTTGGGTGGAGAAACACCCACTTATTCTCCCAACTAAATCCAGATTATCTCAACTCCTGATGACGAGAGAGCATCAGAGACTGCATCATGCTGGTGTGCCTGAACACTCACACAAGTTAGGTTAAAATTACTGGATTCCGTGAGGAAGACAGACTGTGAAGTCATGTCTGAATAAATGCTTTATATTCAGGAAATTCACGGGAAGGCCTGGGAACTCGATAATGGTCCCATTGCCAGCAAATACAATCCAAGCAAGATATCCGTTTGAGAATCTAGGAATCGACTTTGCTGGTCCCATCTATACCAGGATAGGTTCAAGTTAACAGGTGCTCTCTGATTTTGATGATATGTTGCGAATTAATCCAAAATATAGCAATTTGTACTAAATAGTAAATACTAAAGAAAAAAACTTTTTTTTCTCCCTTTGTAATTTTTAAATGCACAAATCAATGCATCATTCTTATAACACCCTATTGATCTTATTATATGTCCTAGAAATCTTATTTGTATGTAAATAATTAATCTGTGGGGATTTATTTCAGACCGAATATGATTTTTTAAAAAATCCAGAGAATATCCTATTGATACATGTGATTACTAACTTGCATGTTTCTGATGCTAAATAAATCTTATTTAATTCAAAAATATTTCCATTTAGCAACACATAATTCATTAAAGAGCTGATTAAATTTCCATAAATACCAAAATAAATCCTCTGTGAATGAGTTCTTCATATCAACCTTAAATACTTATGCATTAAAAAAATTCATCTGAGAAAATTAAGGAAAACTTCGCATATGAAGAAGGTGCCGAGAAATGACAAAAATCATAAGATTTCATTGAAATTGCTGATGAAATTCTAAAAAAGAGACATAGAAAAACCCATTTTAAAGGTAATAACATTTTGTACATTTTCTGTTTCTTATAGTAATCTAAGATAATAGGAGGAACAATCCAAAACTGTTAACTCCCCCTAGCTTGAATGAACCAGAAGCTTGAGATAATTTAAAGCGCGTGTTGGTTTAGGTATAAATTTCAAAATTTTTAAGACCGCGGTGGTCTAGTGGTAAGATCTCAGTTTCGAAGTCGGATGGGTAATGGTTCGAAACCCGGTACCGGTGAAGCTCCGCCATGCTCTTGGAACTTTTTTTTTTTCGCTAAATCAGACGTGGGTCAAACGTCTTCTCGCTGGTGTTTTGCGGAAGTTTGGAGAGGCAGGTGCTAGTTCAAGTGTCATCCTCGTCATCAGACTGCGGTTCAAAATTAGGAGGTTAGTGTATCTGTATCAAAATAGCTCTCGAGATGCTTCAAAGTGGGACGTTAATGTAACTAAACTAAATGGAAACTCAAAATGTTTAACTAGTCCGAGGAATAGAATCTGTTCAGTCATGGCACAGGTAAAGTGTGTCACTCCTATTCATTTTTGACATCTACTGCGCAACTGGAAAGAGGAAAAAAGATCCGACGTCACATAAGACAGACTGTAAGTTTTGTATTATATGACGTGCTCATTTACGTTTATTATATGACTGGGACGTCACTTGCACTTATTAACGTCATTCTCTTCTCTGTTTGAAATGTTACTTGCACAAACGTGTTGAAACAAACATCCCCTGAAAACATTTTATTTAGGAACCGACCAAGGGCTTTGTATTAATCTCTATCTCTATGCATAAATAAAATATGAGAGCGTGTGTTTGAAAAATATCACATATTTGCCTTTATCACCTTTACAATTTGCATATGGTTCAAGGGCGAATAATTTTATAGCGTTGTGATACGATTTTGAATAGTATTTGGTATACAACAAAAGTTATGACATGTTTCAGGACATTAGTGAAAGAAGCCAAGTTTTAACTAATACTGAAAGTATAATCATCTTTCATATTAAATGAATTGAATAATCATGGTTGTAATTATTGTTTGAACTACTCTAATAACCTGTATTGTTGTGGTTTGTCTTTTCAAAAATTTTCTTAAAATTATGTTCTATTATTTAGTAATGTTTATATTATTTTGTTCTTAATATATCATTTGAAAAATTTCTCTTTTGTATATGATATGAGTCAAAAAATATTTTTAGAATGAAAGAATGTGCTAAATGTGAAATTTTAGGAATTAACAAAATTCTAAAAATTCACCTGTTCTGATTGTTTTAAAATTTTTAAGCGAAACGTAGAAAATTTCGTAATTGGAACAAAGGGTGAAAAATGCGATGAAAAAGCTCCCACAGACGCATTTGCTAGTGTAAAAAAGATGCTGATGCTCTCAAATTCCTACAGCTATTGTGACGAACTTTCATGAATCACTGAAAAACTTATGTGACAAAGAAAAAATAATAAAACAAAAGCATAGCAAACTTCATACTGTCCATAGTTTTAAATTCTAATAGAAACTCATTTTTAAGACTTTTTGATCATAAGATAACGTTTATATTGATAAACAATTGTGTTAGAAGTTTTAATCTTCATATTTAATTAGCAGGTGGTTATTGAAATATTTCTCCAAGTTTGCTTATTTTTTGCAAAAAGCGAAACTTTATTTTATGATAAGAAATTATTAATCAATAAAGTAAGTACTCAATATAATTCATTCACTAGGCCTGTACTGCTAGTCATTCACATTTGTATTTATATAATTTTTTAAAAAAATAATTTTGAATAATTTATTAATATGTACATAAAAACTTTTACCTGCTATATTTTTGATTTGAAGAAGGATATTTGCTTAGAAGAGGCCTTTTAATTCATCATTCAGTTTTTTAATTTAATTTTAGTTACATATTAATTTCAAAATTAAATTTTGGAATTATTTTTTATGCATTCTTTACTTTATTTCATTATATGTACGCAACTTCTTTGCAAAATCATACAGTGCAGTAATAATAACTAAACTAACAAAGACAAGCCGTGTTTAATTTGCATTGGGGATGAATCGTCATTTGAAGCTAGCAGTAACTTACTGACATAATACATTCAGTAAATGAAGTAATACATTTGACTGAATATTTTTCATCAAACAGTGGAGTGTTGATGAAAGCATTGCTTTAAGTATTAAGTATTGCTTTAAAGATGTTTTTAAATGTTTTAATTTCCGTTCCGTTTATTTTTTAACTAGTTATCTTCGGCGAGTAGCATGTTCGCCTTGAATATAAATTCAATTGAATCTCTTATGCATAATTTGATATTCATGGTTCCCTTAAGAGAATAATTTTATATTTTAAATGGTGATAAAAATTTAACCCATGTACTTTAAGCAGCTTTGCACCTGCTCTGTTCATAGCCTACGTGAACGATCCTAATGGAGTCAAATAACTGTCCGTGTCATGTAACATCTGATCGCACGTGTTCAGAGCAAACTTTACTTTCTTTTTCCTCTTGAAAAATATGCTCTTGATTTCAACATTAAAATGGCGCGGCAACAATTTACGTTCAGCAACATGTTAGCTGGATTAAAAATGCTAATAAAAAGAATTAGAACACAGTAACCATAATCTTTCAGTTTATTCGATATGTTTCTGAATAAACTTACTATAGTAGATAGCTTGGTTTAGAGATTTCACAAAAGAAATTGATGAAATAAAGAATTAAAGTAAAATTCATTATGATAATACCTTAGCTTTTAACAATGGAAGAAAAAATATAACTAAATATATATTTAAATCATGAAAACGGTTTCAATTTCATTGCAACAATGAAAAGTAAAACACATACATGCACCTATCTTTGTAATTAGTAGAGATTGCTATAGATTAAGTTTTTCTCGGAACTCTTGAAATTTATTTCTAGTTAAACAAGATGTAAAAAAACCAATGCAACTTAATTTAGACATCAATGGATATTTGCTTTCCTTGGTTCGAGATAAAAACTACTGTGAGAAAACATTTTCTCACGAAGTTGTCATTCCAATGATGAAAGTGAATTAAGAGCTTTCGTTTTCAAATATTAGCATCTATACCTCAGTAATCATTAGCAGTAATAGATTAGTTCAATTCATAAGACTAATTTCTTATAGCCTTCCACTTTGAATAAGTTATTTCGAATAACCGTTGTGTCGTGCAGGAAAGGGAAACATTCCCCCTCATACCACAGCCCTCTGGATACAAGGCCTCCTCGCTGTGTGGTGACGTCATCAGCGGAAGGAGTAGTGGGTTCGGGAAGGCGAACTCTCCGCTCTTAAAAAATATCGGCTTCACTCAATTTCAAATGAATTCTCACTTCATATTACTTTCAAAATTCGTTGGATATTTAAAGTTCAAATGAGACATGCTAAAATTTTAATTAAACTGAAATATAAAGAAATTATTAAACTTTTCCAAAATGATTTATTTTCTTTTATCTTTCCTGTTTTAATCTCATTGTTTAAAAGATAGGAAAAATTTATCTTTTAAAATGCGAAAAATAAGTATATTTATATTAATTGTATCCCTTTAAAATATAAATTGCAGTCTTTCAAAATGTTTAATTAATTTCACCTATTTTCTTGAGAGAAAATTAATTAGATTTTCTGTATCAATTATTTGAACTAAAACCTAAAAAATAATAGTGGGAGTATTTGTTCGTATTTACCAATTATTTTATTAAATTATAATTTAATTTTATGCACATATTAGCTGAGAGAACGTTTACAAATATGAGAAACAATTGGTCAAAAGTCAAAATCAAATAAAAGACGAGATCCCCAAGGCAAATTACATAAATGTTCAGTATTAACCCCGTAATATGCTTAACAAAACAGAGAATAACACAATTTCCAAAATAAATATAGGATCAGGACATACGTTCAATTCCTAATTTATTTTTATCTGTTCCAATGCCAACTGTTATAGCTTGCTTATTTGGCTTCAGACGGCTGTGTTCATACTCCTGTCGGAAATCTTTTAAGTGTCAGTCGAGAAAATTCTTTATCAATATTCTCTGTCATTTCTTATATGATCAAGACATTAAATACATTCCTGAATTGATATATCTAGTAGAACTTTGAAATATCCCACAGTGTCTGGATTACATTATAGTGTGAAGGTTTTGCTCTTTGATAAAAGTATAACCGTGTATTAGAAGCTGTGTTTCGTACCGCTGCACTGCAAAGAAATAAGTTCAACAGATTTTTGGTTTGCTTTCATGTAAGAAAAACCATCTATGCTTTACACAATTGTTTGAAAATGAAATTAGATTAGAAAAAGTAATTAGATAGAGCTCTTTCCAACGAGAAGGTGCGATTTGAATTTTTATAACCAATAAGTTAAGTTTAATTTAATGTATTATTTTATTATTGCATAATATTTGATCGTAAATATTTCATTAAACAGCTTTCTTACAATTACAGAAGATAATTGAACCCTATTGTATAAATTTCATAGAAATTTGAAATAGTTTCATATATTGCAGTTTAGAGAGCTGCATTCAGAGATTTATTAAATAAATCGCACTATTCTTATCTCACTGTCATAATAATTTCAAAGAAATGTTCCCATATTTCTTAAAAATTGATTTTTAAAATTCATTAAGCGTCTGTATTATTCAATATAAATAAATAAGCTTATTTTTCAGTTTTCGATTCTCATTTGCTATCTTTGCCGTGATCTTTATTGTGATAACCAATTACTGAATTGTCTCCATAGATTTATTTCTATAAAAATAAAGTATCGAAACAATGAAGTGTACTTTCTCTTTTAACAGTATATCTTAAACACTGATCTCAGACAATACCGCAGGTAATATCTTAAACACAATTTTAAAGTAAAAAAGTAAAAAAAATCTATAATCAGTTTAATTTTATAAATTTTCAAAGTCTTGCCATTGTTTAAAAAAATACATTTTCGAAACGTTTATTATTTTAAAAATATGTTTTTAAATTAGATTTAAACATTATTTCAGCTCTTTATATATTTTTATTTTTAGAAATAAGATAATGGAATAATATTCTCTGTTTTATTCTAAAGATTTTTTAAATTTTGGTGCATGAAAAATATGTTTCAGGTATATGGATCTAGCGTTGAAATGCCACATTCTATTTACAAAATTTCTAACGAAGCATCATGGTACAAACATTTTTTAAAGAAAATGAACAGTTTTTTTTATAAATAATCTATAAAACATTGTCCAGTTATTTTTTGTATGATTTAAAGTAAACATTTGAAAAAATCTCTAAAAATAGCAGTAATCTTTTACTGTAATATAAAACTCACCGTTAATTTTGTATGCTAATGCACTTTTAATTTTATGATATGATTAACAGTGACATTTTTGAAATGAATTTCTCTTCAGAAAAATTTTCATGATTATATTACTAGTTTTAACTAGGGATGTAATGAATACTGATTTGTCCTAATAGCCGAATACGGAATATTCAGACAAATCTCAGGCCGAATACCAAATTTTTAAAAATATTTCATTTTTGATTGTTAATGTAAAAAAATTCAAGATTTAATAAAATTGAATTTTTATTATTTATGTATTTAAAAAATGTTAATACCTTTCAGTATAATTGTAATATTTTAAATATCTTAATTCCAATAATAAGAAATGAGGAACCCTCTTCATTTTGGGATTGCTTCAAAGAAACAAAAGAGTCATTATTGAAAAAAATGCATTGAAAACACAGAAGAAAATGGAATAAATAAGTTAAAATTAATAAAAGTAAATTCCAATTTGGAAAAAGAACTTCTAATAGGTAGGATGGAGTGTTCACATAATTGGTGGAAAATAATGCGGGAAGGTTCCCAAGGTTGAATTTAGCAAGAAAATACCTTTAAGCATTATATAATAATTGTTTATTTTCTAAAGCATGTAATATATGTGAAACCACATAGAACCGACTTCCATAAATGATTTGAAGCATTATTTAATACACTTATGTGCTATGTAACTTAAAATTGAATCGATGTTAATTTTGTTTGATACCAAAAGCACCGGAATGTAATTCTACAATATTCTTCATGAAATATATTTAAAACAACATTTTTGGAAACATTTCATCCTGAATTTATTCTGCCGAATAATTGTTTAGCATTAGGCAAGTTCGAATATTTCGGAAAGGACCGAATATGCCTAATACTGAATATTCGTTACATCCCAAGTTGGTATTATATGTGTACGAAACCAAACGGAACAGACTTCCTCCTGAAAATTCTGGAAAATTATTTTTCTTGCTTCATAATTTCAGGCTTTATAATGATAAATTATATGTAAATTTATTAAATACACATATGCACTGTGTAACTTAAAATTGTGCAAATGTTAGCAGAATTTTTGATATTAAATGTACTGAAATGTAATTCTGCAATATTCTTTGTTAAATGTGTTTTTATAAGCACATAAAAAATTATTTTCCTGAAAATATTCTACCCAATATCTGCTTAGTATTCGGCAAAAGGGCCGAATACCGAATGGTTGCCGAATATTCCTAACACCCCTAGTTTCAACTATATTTCTACAAATCTGAATTTATGTTACGTCTTAAAAAGTAGAAAAATTATTGAAAAAGTCCAGTGTCCGAAGGCGGATATATTTCATGATTTCTGAGTCCTCTCAGGTCCGTATATTTACTAACCTGATATCCTGATATCTATCTATTAGATATTACTATCTAATAGATAGTTAATAGAATACTCTAACACATCAAAGGAAGGAAATCAGATAATATCATTGGCTGCGAGGGCCTGTGACGTCTTTTTTAAGCTCTCGCACGTAGAGTACGGAAATCATAAAACAAGAGTCGTCCTCCATTTCACTGTTTTCCTACATTTGAGCCCAGAAAACATTCTTCCGTGGGTTGTAACATTTTTAAAAATGAAATTATTAAAAAATATCATAAAAAATAAAGCATCCCACACTGTAAGAAATTATATTAACGAAAAGTCTAATGTTGACAGTTTTGTTTGAAGGATATCAACTGACAGGTTAGGCAAATGTTTTTTTCTAAGTCATTCCAATGAAAATGGTTCGTTTGAATTTTCAAAATAAACTGATCTAACTATAATTAATGTCAAATAATTGTAAAACGATTGGATTTATATGAATTGTAGAAATTAATTAGTAAACTTAGCACTAATATCCGATTTTCATAGCTTGTTTATTGGTAATGGGAGATTTTGTCCACTCTGCTACACATTTAAGCATTGCATTAAATTACTAAAATCCATTTTTATTTGTTTTTCAAAACATGTTGTGGAATGCAAGCGAATGAGCATTTTTTTCATACAAATTCAGTAAAATTTCAAAATAAATGTATCTTGGTGTAATACATCTTCAGATGGTGTAAAAAAATTATTGCTATTTTTTGTACTCTAAAATGCAAAATTTTAAATCAAATAGAGTTAAATAAAGTTGGAACTATATTGAACTGGGCACAAATAATAGTCCTAAATAAATTAAAACCACAATTTAAAATGTTTTGACTGTTTTACTGTAAAATTAAAGTAAAAACATTTCTACAACAAAGTGGACATAATTATAACAAAGTCGACACATCTGTTTTAGATAGAATTAATATAAGTTTATGCAAAGAAAATAGGTAAACAAAATTTTACTTTTAAAAAATCTAGATTAAATTCAATTTTTAGATAAACTTGTTAATCTTATTGAGAAACATCAAAAGCATATGGGAATTCATAATATAAATGCTGACTTTTCATTTTTAACTTCAGTTTAATTAAGATTTAAAAAATTTGTACACGTTAGTTCCTCCTCAACAGTTTTAAATATTTCTTCTTGCTTTATTTACTATTTTCAAACTCACCATTTTCACTTCGCTGTCTTCTTTGGTATCAATTTGAACAATGACAACATACTTATAAATTAACTTTTTTGGTTCGTCACTCTGAAATTTAACGAGCATGTTTGCACTTTTTTTTCACTCACTTCTTTACTGATCTTAGCTACAGATTCAATTTTTTTGTATGTTATTTGATAAACTTTTTTTTATTTTTTGAATGAAATATCAATTATTAACCTGGTGATGCCTATAAATCCTGTGTTTAGAGCAGCATAGTTAAATATGGCTTTTGTGCCAGAAAACACAACACAAATAGCCAATCAGATTTATGGTTGTACAATTCCCTAACATTGTAAAAAGTTGAACAGAAATGGAAATATATTTTCCAGAAACTACTAATCTGTCAGCTATTCATTTTAATTCTGCACTAAAAACATCTGCTGCACCTTTTCCATAGTTTGCATAAAAAAAGGTTCCATGTGTCCTACTTGAAGTATTTTGAAACTTATCTATCAAAAACAAGTAATATTTTTTTCTCTGTTTGTACTGATTGCAATGATGATCAGAAAAATATGAACTACTTTTTCAGCATAATAATTTTTCATCATTCTTAAAACTGGCTCTAAATGAGCCTAGGTAGCAGCAGACCCATCTTCCAAATTCAAAGAAATTGTGCAAAATGGAAAAAAGTTTTTGTTTTATTATATAATACCTGAATGAAAATACCTGATTTCTTGAACCACGAACCAATAACTTGATAGCTTTGTACCTTTCCACTAAGTTTTCAAATATAATTTTCACAGAAATCAATGTGAATTTGTCATTCTCGATAAGAGTTTTGGCACCCTGCGTGATAATAATGAGAATTTAATAATGATTTTGTGAAAAATCATTATTAAATTTTCTTTTAATGCTTTAACTATGGCTTAATTAAGCAGAGATTAAAATATTAGCAGACATTGTAATATAATGTAAAGAGAATAAATAGGAAATATAGGACAAACAAAATTGCGGAAATGCAAAGAAATTTTAAGAATAAGCAACTAAAGCTAATTATAAGTTAGATTTCAAACGCAAATCCAAAATTCATATAATGAGGTGTCAAGATTCAAGGATTTATCGGCTCATAATAATTTATATTAGTTACTAAAAAGTTATACTATTTTTTCAACTACAAAATAGCTAGAAACATGGATGAAGAATACTTTTGACATGTGTTATAAATACAAAATTCTTGCAATTAATTCTTTAGTTTTTATTTGAATATCTATGATATATTTTTTCTAAAAATGTTTATTTTGCTTATAGTTGGCAATTGAAACTTGCAAATTCGAAAATCTTTGTCAGTTAGAAACATTAAAATCGATATTACCAGAAAGTGGCAGAAACCAAGTATATAATGTAGTGCAACTTTTGAATCTTTCCTTTTGTTGAATTTTAATTGAATGCTACATAAAGATTACTTTCCTGTCTACTGTTTTGATTAGTAGCAAACAATAGGAATTTTTTTAAATTTCTTTCAAACAAATAGGTATTAGTAGAATAATGTAAAATTTTTTTATGATTGATGATTTGATTGTGGTTTTTTATGATAATACTTTTTATTATATTTATACTTGCAATTTCTAATGATCTCCAAGATTTAATATCAAATATAAACATATAATTTTCACACAATTATAAATAATTCTACAAAAATATGGTAATTATATCTTTCAAGTTATTTGCAAGATTTGAGAAAATATTTATTTATTGTGACTTTAATAACATAAATACACAGCTTCTTCATAATGGGCAGTAATATAATACAATAAAGGTAATCTTCGCATAGTTTCAAATAATTTCCAAGATTTTAAGAGAATATTAAGTGAATATATATGTACAATTGTCATAATATTTGCATATATAAAAAATAGCAATTTGTTGAAATGTAAAAACTATATTAATTTTGTCAGTACAACTATATACAATGGAAAGAAACACTCGTTGTGTAATGCAATAGATTCTAGAAATATCTTTGCTTCATAAGCTTTGAGTTTATCGCTTGACATAAACTGTAAACAGAAATATATATCTGCATTTTACACATTTAATATTAAACTGTCAACAAATAAATTTTCAAATAAAGGTTGTGAGAAATTTACACTTTAAAATCTCCGTAACATACAACAAAAACTCACATAACCCATTCTTTAATATTAAAAACACACCCACACATAAAGATCAACGCTTTTTAGCATTCGGTTGAATCGTTTTAATATTTACAGATGGATTATGTTTTCTTTTCTTTGATGCTCAAAGTCCGCTAAATGGACGACCACATGCCAGCCGTTTACTTCCTCTGGTGACACCCACTGTTCATCTTGCAATTGATATAGTCTGAACTCTAATTGCTACTTTTCTTCAGGGAGACATTAGTGCCTAAAGTTTCCAGCAGAGTTTCACTTTGTCCTTCTGAAGATGTTTTCTTCAAACGCATCAAAACCCATTCCCTAGCTATTGAAATTAAAGCATAGTTATAGAAGATTATAATTTATGAGTACTTTTATTATCTTAGGATTATGTATTTGTTAGATCTAACACATGTAATTTGAAATCCAATGTCACAGAGATTATGGATATATATCTAGATTTGCAGATAATTTTATTTTAAAGCTTTTCAATTACCATAGCACAATCTATAAATATTTTAGAGGAAAAGTATTATTGTGAGAAACAATAATAAATGATTTGCATTCATTAGTGCAAATCTCAGACTTAAGGTACAAAAACATGTACTCAGAAGAATTTTAAGTAGATGTCACTTAATTGTTTTTTCGTTTTAATTCTTTTCTCTATAAGAATTTTAGAAGAATGTGTTATTTCAGTGACTTTATTGGTTAATTATTTGCAATACTTAATAATTCCCTCTTTATCGCCTTAACACCGAAACTTTTATAATCTGTTTTAAAAAGTCTTTAAGCTTTCTAGCATATTTAATTAATATTGTAGGGAATAGCATGCAGAATTTGATTGCAATGACAAATTTAGAATGACAAAAAAACCTGAAAATTATTCCTTTCTTACAAATCTCTAATGGATTAAATAAAGTGTAATTTTCTGCATTTATATGATATTCGTTTCATTATCAAGAGACTTGTTGCATGTCATTTTATTGAAGTTAGTACAAGAACAAAGAATGTTTATAAATGCATAAAAAACAATGATTCAAATAAAAAATGTATTTAAGTCATATTTTCTTTATCAAATATATTAAATCAAACTGATTTCAACTTATACATGTGAAATACATTGCTAAATATTCTAATCTTTATACAGTTCACAGTCTGAAATTATTTTTAATATATTTAGATACTTAGTGGTTAATTGTAATTAATTGTAAACAAAAAGTAAGTTCCAAGCTTCTTACCTGGCCCTGAAGGATCAAATTTTTCAAAAGTGTCTCTGAATGCCTTTATCAGATTTTCTCGCAGCCCTTCTTTATTTGAATTTGTTTCAGTTTGAATATCATGTTCTGAGGAAGGACTAGCAGTAAATAAATGATCGAGAGGTTGAAGGGGCAATTCCATCAATAGAGCTATTAAGTGTTTAATCAAGTTTTGAGTAAGCATTTAATCGAAATGGCTGATATAATTCAACTTGCGCTAGTACTAAACAAGCTATTTCATGTTTTTTTTGTTCCAACTACAGGGAAGGTTTTGCTACATACATTATAGTAGTAGTATGCTGCGAACTGGTGTTTTCAAAATTTGCCTAGCCTTCTTGCAGAACACGGAAAACAAGCACTTAAAACATTATATTCTCACTTCATTATATTAGTGATATACATTATATTCTCACTCAGCACTGAGAACTGACTATCATTACATTTGATTTTTTTACATGTTCTGGATTGATGGGATTTCTATAATACAATGTCTTTTTCTTCATTTTCCTAGAATTAGCAAATGCTTGCAGTCTCCTGTTGTAATATCCTTCTATTGTCGTTTAGCAAAAGTGAATTAAAGTGATAACATTGTATGCTCTGACACATGATAGCACTTCATCTTTGAAAATTCTTACTTCAACCTCAAAAAAAATTATTTGTGTTATGGCCTTTGACAGACTCATTTCGAAAAGCGAGATACCACAATTCTCTTCTGTTCAACATTTGCATTAAATATGCATTCCATAGTGGATATGTTAGAATGCAGCTTCCGATATACCCAATAGCATTCAAGTAGACTTCCTTGGCACAGACTGGTGACTGAGCATACAGTATTGACTGAAAATAAGACATTATTTGCCTCCTGCTTCATTTGGGATTACATTTCTAGAATCCCAAAGCCACCGCCAAACAGACTGCCCTTCATGAAAAATACGTAGAAAATATGAGCTACTAGGCCAAGTTTTCTTCATTGCATTTATTTCTACTTCTGAGTTGTCTGTAATGAAAGTGGCTGCAGACCCTTTACCATTAAATGGTGATTCTTTCGTTATATCCATTTAAAACCTTTTCTATAACATTTTTCTATCTGTCCCTTAGTTATAAAAATACCAACGTGTACTGCTCCTGCAGTACAAGGTTTCAACATGAATTTGATTGCATGGGTTTTTTGCATCACATGAAATTGTTGAATCAACAAAACTAATTACTTCAGAGGTTTTCAAGCTGTGAGCCCTTTTCATGATCGGAGTGATCACAGCAACTGCAAAAGGGTTTTCTTTATATGCAACCGTTACATTGATTTTTGCACAAGTTTCCATTTTCTCTTTCAGTTTCTGAAACAAAGAGCTTAATGCACTTTGAAATATGAATTTATATTGCATAAAATATAAGCATTGTAACATAGTAAAATAAGCAAATTTGATGAGCAAATTTTGTACAGACACCTGCAAAATCAGCAGCTATTATTATAAAATTCTCTAATAATATCCTTTAATGTATATAAAAGATTGTGAACCATGTATACCCTGCAAGGAACTCTCACTTAATAATTTCAAGGTGCTTTTTTGTTCAAGATAATCTCTTCTTTCAACACTCCCTTCAGAACTCTAAATAAAACTACTCTGTATAGATGAAGGGAAAATCGTTGCTAACCATTTATAAAATTTATTCATTACTTACATATAAATCATGCCTAGCTTCCACATTAATTAAAAGGTTAAGCCTCTACAAGGTGTATGTTTTGCATTTTTTATCTGCACATTCTGAATCATTATAAGTATATTGTAAATTTACGCATTCCTAAGTCTATAAACAGGTATGAAATTCATGAGTTAAAAGGGAAACAGATTTAGTGAGAAATCGATATGTATTTATCATCATTGAATAATAATTTAAACTACTGTTTTTCTTAAGTAATCCTTTCGTATTCTTCGTAACAGGTACCATATTGAAAGAACTATTCTGACACTCAACTTTTTTCCTATAATTACAGCATGAAAAAACTACTTTAGTAAGAGTAAGTTATGGTAATACTGTGTATATATTAGAAAAGCGTTGTGTAAGGATTAAGAGTTAAAATAGATTCTATTTAACCCTTTATAAGGCCATTTTTTTATAGTGGTGTAATAAAATAACTTAAGTAATGAGATTAATTTTAGAAAAGAAATTCGTTTAGCTTATTAGATGAAATTTTCTTGTTAATTGATTTACTTAATTAATAATTAATTACCAAATCAGACACTGTTAGGCTACTTGCACACAATCCGATTTCTGCCGGTCGGTTTGAAAACGGTCTACTTTTGCAGGCGATGCGTTCCTTCCACACACACCGATTCGTGTCGGTCGGTTTTATACCGGATTCACATGTGGTTAGATGGAAATGAATTTTGGCCATTCCCGAATACTACAGTAGTTTTTAATGTGGTTAAAATGAATCTAAAACGTGTTGTTATTACTTTTCATTCATTTTTCTTAAATTTGGTTTAAAAAATGAAAGCAATGAAAAATTGAGAAATATAAAAATCCAATTTAAGAGCATATATTAATAATAATAATATTTCAGACTATGTATTGTGTTCAAAATGCAGTTAGTTGTTAGTAATATAAATTTTAAACAGATTATTGAATGTGTTGTTACTTTCACTTAAAGATTGTGCTGAGGATACACAACGTTTCAGATGTGTTGTTATAACAAAAATAACACTTCTTTGATTCGATAACTTATTTTTGTTGAATTACGTACATGGAAATAATTCAGTAATTAAGAGTCAAAATCATTCCAAATTTAACAAATCGAACCCGAACACCGACTAAAAACTTTTTCTGTTGAATTTTAATACTCAGGAACAACATCGCGCAGTCTTTCAAATTCAAATTGCCCGTGTATTGGAGATAAGCGAATATAAAGGCACCTGGGGGGGAATGTATTTTACATCTGGTTAGATGCAAATGAGTTTGGAGAGTTTGTCGAATAATTTAGGACATCGCGATATTAAAAGATAAATTAATAAGAATTGAAAAAATTTTCTGTAATGCCATGAAAAATAAAGAAGTTCATATTGAAATATTTTAATTTCTACTAATAATAAAAAAGAATGTGTGTATGTCTCTGTGTTGGCATACTACAGGGCAGACCGCTCGACCTGTAGTTACGAAAGTTGGCACAAACATACTTTGCAGAGTGGGAACGTGCGCATCGGAGCCCTTTTTTGGAAACTTTAATTAGAATTTTAATTAATTAAAAATTAACTAAAATTTTAGCGTTTTCCTTAATAACTTCCGAAAATTATTTTTACACCATCTGAAAGTGCTAAAAATTGCCTTTTCAATTATATCAAATAAATTTTCGTGCAATTTTTCTCTAATTTTAACAAACTTTTAAACATATTTTTTGGCATAATTTACAACAATACTTTCGTTGTTACAACGCAATTCAACCCGTTTTCGTTGTTTAAACAAATATTTAATTGCTTGTTACTGTTTCATTGTTGAAAGTTGAGATAATATCTTGATGCATTTTACTTTCATATTTTATTTCATCAAAATTTTTATGGAATCTCTAAACTAAGTTCTCTGAGATATTACCCCCCCCCCCATAGCACACTCTACGCCCAAGGACCTCCCCCTGTACTTACTTCACGGGAGGTTCTGGTCTCCAAAGGAAGTCGCGGCGGCGCCAAAGCATGCACAAAGGACTATACTTTTCATGAAATTCTTATTGGGCATTTGCAAAACTATAACCTTAAGCACATGAAAAAATTGCAATTTTAAATATTTACGGAAAATATTTCACACTTTTTTGATCCAATAAAACACTTTTGTGAGTAACTTCAAAAAAATTAAAATTTTTATAGTAATTTGAAATGTTTAGTTATATTTATTTGAGTCAAAGTTATTTTTGGTCTGAAGCAATTTTATTTAAGTAGAAGAAACATCACGATTCCACTGAAAATTATTTTTGAAATTTAGAAACGAATATTTTAAAAAAATTAATAAAATCTTTCTACAACATTGTCCATTCATTAAAATTCAAAACAAGGAAGTATTTTTTTTAACATTATTGATATGGCATTATTCCTTTGAAGTTGGTAAAAATACGTGAAATTACTTCAATATGCAATTCTTAGTCCTTAATTACACCATAATCTTTACATATCATTTTGTTGATGAATGCAGCAAGTCAACGCATAACCATAGCCAAAGGTTATTTAACTTTAAAAGATATTAAATTTATTTACAGTAAAGCACCGTTTATACGTCTCTCAAGGGATTGAAGTAAAAATTGAAGTGCAAAAATTAAGGACCGTTTCGTAAAATGCGAGAAATTTGGAATTTATGCGAAAACTATGATTTGAATCATTCGCGAAGAATCGTTTAACATAAAATCGAGTATCATACACATTTTACAGTGAATATTCGGTCAAGAGGGCAATTCAGTGCGGGGGACCAGAAGATAGAAAGGGATTTCGATCCATAATGTTTCACAGATAACTGATAACGAGATGAAATTTTCATCAATGGTAATGTTTGATGTACATAATATTTACATGCATTAATACAAATCATTTGGGAAGATATTAAAGTTTCTTTAAAACATCCCAAATTTTACCGAATGTTATTTCCTTATAACATGCGGAGTTTTCATTGAAATTATAAGAAACCTGCAGAAAATTTGACAATATATTACAGAAATATTGTGATTTAATTTTCTGTAAATACGTAGAGTATTAGAGGAAATATGAGTATTTAAACTACATAATTGTGTATTGCGCATGTGCGAGACGTAGCCTGATTTTTCTTTTAGAACTTCAAAGATAGATAATATATACAAACTTATGAAAATATTACAGTTGAATCAAATTAAAATTTAGAAAGACATCGGCATTTCAGTTTGGTGGTATACCGATTCAGTATTAATCGCACATTTCTCGCATTTTACGAAATGGTCCTTAATTTTGCCTCACCAGTGTGTAAATGAAAAGACGTCCCTATTGGAAAAAATTCAAAATACCGGTATCAAAATGATACCGGAACCAGTAAAATCATACCGGAAATTTTGAAACCGGTATGAAACCATACAGGAAATTTTGAAGCCGGTATGAAACCATACTGGAAATCTTGAAGCCGGTTTGAGACCATACTGGAAATTTTGAAGCCGGTATGATACCACACTGGAAATTTAGAAGCCGGTATGATACCATACTGGAAATTTTGATACCAGTATGTAAACATACTGGAAATTTTGAACCAGTATAAAAATATACTGGAAGTATTTAAGACAGTATACTGGCTTAAATACATGTAATAAGTGCGTAACAATAACTTAAATAATTGTAATATAAAAATTTGGATTAACCATGTATGTGTATGGAAGTGGATCCACGGAGGGAGAGAGATAAGCCCCCTCAAGTAGGCGTAATCTAATTTTTTAAAATAAAATTAGTTATTACTAGATGGCTCAGCCCCTGCTCACGAAAGATCGCCAATCCCCTGGAGGATTGCAATCCTCAAGGGTTTGCTACCCAAACCTTGCTCGCTTCGCTTGCTACAATGAAAACACTGCGTCTTAGCAAAAATATTGTAAAATTTATATATATATATATATATATATATATGAATCAGCTTTATATATATATTTTGCTTCCGATGCTTTAATTTAAATCAGCACAGAATAAAATATTTTAGCCTCAAAAACATATTTTTCTTCAAATAAAACTAACAAAGAAAATTATGAAAGTGATAACTAAATGAATAAGAGTTTCAAAACAATATAATTATTCTAAAAACTAACTAAAAACAAATTAGATTTAATATTATTAATGAAGAGATTGTGGTCTTACATCTTATCACTATGAGCATAAAAAAAGACAGCATTATGAATAAATAAAAGTTATAAGTTGATTTCCTTTTAATGCTTTCACCTTAGTTAAGATTAAAATTTTTTGGCCCTAAAAAGGACCGTTTTTTATGTAGTGAAAGCATCAGGAAGTCAAATTTAACAGGCATTAATGTATCAGAGAATTGTATTAAACATTTTTTTAAAAAATGATTCAACTTTATTCCACGATATATACAAACACATACATAAAATCATGAATATATGCATTGTAAATACAATATATTGCCCTTCTGAACATTACAAAAAATTTCATTCCTGTATATATAAAACATGATTTGAAAAATTTCCATTAGTATTCACCGTAAAAGTCAGACATCCTTGTATAAGACACTTAATAAATGAGCAAATTTGCACTACATCATTACACTAAAAAAAAGAATTCTCTTAAACAATTGATATACATTTTTAAAAAAATTAATACTGTATTGCAGATCAAAATTCAAATTATATACAAAATATAAGCTACATACATATAAAAGGGTTATGTTAATGTTCACGGTATTTCTCTGTAAACACAATTACATACCTCTTTGGTCGAAGAGATAATTGAAACGTTATCAAATGACCTGGTTCTAGACAAACCAACATAAAGTTGGCCATGTGTGAAAACAGGATTAGTTAATACCAAACACACTTTATTAGAAGTTTTGTCTTAGGATTTATTAATAGTCATAGAAAATGCTAAATGTGCAGGGAATTGTTTTCTTTTAAAACTAAAAGGCATATTATTGTCCGATAGGATGAGCGGTATTCTGGGAATTAAAAATGTTTCTTTTGAGCTTGACTCAATCATTTCTGCTTCAATAACGTTACGTTGTAGTTCTGTCACTATTAGTTTTGTTGTACAGCCCGCTGCACAGGCCTTTTGAAGGCATCAAATTTTGAAGTAGCATTATCACTGCAGTTTTTTTACTACTTGCTGTTGGTTTGGCAAGTGAACGGCCAACCTCATGATTACCTACATGAGATTTTTCCTTGAGAGAAAATTCAATGAGTCTCCACATCGCTTCAGGAGCACTTACATCATAACTGCATTACGAACAGCAAACCTGTAGAAATAATATTGCAATTATGTAACCCTAACACGTTTTGCAGATCTTCTTTCTTCAACATGTTCCAAGTTGGAATTCCAACCGCATTCTCATTCAGAAATAGAAGAGGATAAACCATAGGATCGCTGCACTGGTTAAGTGGTGAAATATTTTTGTTTTTATTAACTGTTAGCAACTGGATAAATGCAAATATCTCGATTTGCTGGGGGCTCTACTTCATCTCCGACAAATATTGCAGCAACCTCTGTCCTTGAAGTAGGTGTATTATACCTGAGAAAGTCGAAATCTGGATGTTCCATAAAAATCATTTTAACATTTACAGCTGGATTCGATTGCATCAACTGATGCATCTGCAGATATGATTCCGCAAATGGATTTATGCTTCGTAATAAAGCGTCCAACTTCTCCATTACAGAGTGAAGGCAGGCTTGATTATTCTCCATACGCAGATTGTAATAAAGGTCTTGCAGACTCATTTACATGAAGAAATTAACGAAATGTTGAAGGAAAAAAAATCACTTGCAGCACTGCCGCCACGCTTCGACCATAGCCGAATGTAAACAAACCGGTCGTTGCCATCGTAAGAAAAGACTTTTTCCGCCACGTTCTATTTCCGCTTTAGCATTTTATATATTCAGATTTTCAATGCATATATTCATATTTTTATGCATGTGTTTGTATATATCGCGAAATAGAGTTGAATCATCATTTAAAAAATGTTTAAGATAATTCTTTTCGAATTTGTCAATTGCAGGGCATAAGAGAAATCGTTATTTTTGAATATATCAGTATATATGGCTTGTTATAATTTTTAAAAAGCAGATAACATTTAAACATGTATTATAATCTATATATATAAAACGCTGAAGCGGAAATATTACGTGGAGGAAAAGTCTTTTTTGCCGATGGCAACGACCGGTTTGTTTACAATTGTAACTGATAATTCAGAAATAAACAGAACCTCATTTTTTTCCTCCAAAATCTGAACTTTTTCGACATTTCTTAATCTGAACTTTTTCCTGAATACGGGAATGATAGCCTTTGCAGCTAAAAATCCCCCAAAGCCTTCAAATCAATCCAGAAGCTCCTGATGTTTTCAAGGAAATTCTCTGCAACAATTGACAGGAAGCCAAAAACTATCAACAGCAAATTCGAGAATATAATGCTGCATTAGCCTTTGCATCTATGGGGGCTGAAATAAAGGCACCTCTTGGAACATGCCCATAGTGTTTCCATATACATGGTCAGATTTATCATATGGTTTCTCCTCTCTGTTCAAATGTATGAAAAAGACATGGCTATGGACAATTGTACATATCTAACTCCAGTGAAGCAAGGAATAGACGTATGGAGAATAATCAAGCCTGCCTTCACTCTGTAATGGAGAAGTTGGACACTTCATTACGAAGCATAAATCCATTTGCGGAATCATATCTGCAGATGCATCAGTTGATGCAATCTAATCCAGCTGTAAATGTTAAAATGATTTTTATGGAACATCCAGATTTCGACTTGCTCAGGTATAATACAACTACTTCAAGGACAGAGGTTGCTGCAATATTTGTCGGAGATGAAGTAGAGCCCCCAGCAAATCGAGATATTTGCATTTATCCAGTTGCTAACAGTTAATACAAACAAAAATATTTCACCACTTAACCAGTGCAGCGATCCTATGGTTTATCCTCTTCTATTTCTGAATGAGAATGCGGTTGGAATTCCAACTTGGAACATGTTGAAGAAAGAAGATCTGCAAAACGTGTTAGGGTTACATAATTGCAATATTATT